>VWZI01007557.1:817095-840940 GCA_013396835.1 Psilopogon haemacephalus
CCCCATTACTGCAGCAAACATGTCTAGGATCCTACAGATATTCAGAGAAATCATGCCTGTCATTTCTGTAGGTTTCAGTGCCAGCCTGTAGTTTTTAACAAAAAGGATATGGCACCTTTTATAGACTCTGAGTCCGAATAGGAATAAAAAGGGATTTACTGACTCTGGGACCCATAGCAACCAATATTGAACAGCATCCCACTACATCAGTCAGCATATATGACACCTTAACCAATTCTAGTCTAACTAATGATGGATGAAGAGACAGACAGGTGACAATGCCACGCTCTTTCACTTTATCACAGGGGCCACAAAGCAACTGTCATGCATAGACAAATCTTCTGACTACTGCTACTATTGCCTCTTTGCATTTCAGTTCTACACAAGACAATTTTTTTTTACTTCATGAAAATTATTCTGATTGTATATTCTGCTGAAGCACATGTTCTTGAAACAGCAAATATTTCTTTTCTGAAATAATTAAAGTTACAAAGACCTGAAGTGTCAATGTCCACTGAATGAATGAAAGCTGAACACGACAGAAAAAGTATCACTTCTATTTAAATTTATCACAATTGTCACTGTCAATTATATTTATTTGGGATTTTTTAATAGGGGTGCTTACATTTTATTCAAAGGTTTTACATCCTCTTTTAAGACACTGAGTACCATTAAAATTAATGAGACTGAAGGACACTGAAAGTATGTTACCTTCCTTCAGGATTAGCTCTTAGGTTTGAGAAATATCAAAGAAAAAGTGCTTTAGCTTCACTGAGTTGTCACTGAGCGGCTGGAGCACATAGCTTTGTGTTCTGTCTGAAATCCCGTTTTCTTCTCTACCAGTGGGATTTCTCATGTTTATCTGAACCCTATTTAGTGAGAGGCAAGGCTGATCCTGGATCACTGTAGTATAAGTCATAATCAACCACAAGTTCCTGAGCAGAATATTTTGCATTCAAAGGTGAGTCATTACAGCATTATGTTATCATCCAAGAACACTGTCTAAGATAAAAATCCCTCATGCAAGGCATGTACACTAAATTAGAACCTTTCCTTGAAGTTTACCACTGACATGGGAAAGACAGATCAGAGCTGGGGAAAAAAAAAAAAAAAAAAAAAAAGAAGTAAATTTAATATTGGATGAAACATACATTGTGTTGATGACAGATCTTTGGTTGGAGATTGTCTACTTCAATCCAACAAGCTCATTTGCTATTTCTTATCTTAATATCGTTTGAGAGAAACTGGAATGTGACCTTAGATAATAAACTGTAAGTAAGGAACTGTACATTGCATATGCAGGGACATTTATACTCTTGTTGCATGCATATTTGTCCCTGCAAATGCCCTGTTCAATGTGAAGCTCAACTATTTAGACTTCTTGGAAACTTTAGCCCTATTTTTCATATTCTCTTTCTTACATTAATCCCAGTATATCTGAAGTCTATGATATCAATCTATGTTCACTTAAGATATTATAAAAGAGATGTATGGCTTATATTTTCATTCCAGAACCAACAAGCCCATTTCAATATAAAGCTGCCTTCATTAATTATCTTTATAAACCTAAGGAAAATTGAGTTAACATATCTCCCAATCTTTTTTTTTAAATCTCAGTGCTAACTACATTACCTTAAAAAAAAAAACAACAGCAAAAGCAGCTTTTAGAATGGTTTTACATTTCCAATTCAACTTTCAGAAATTAAAAGCTTCTACCCTTTGATACAGTTCATAAAAAGGTCTTTAAAGGCAATTTCTAAAGAAGACTTGCAGTTTGACTTGCCCAGAGGTACTGGGATTTAGAGAGTCTAATTGATAAGATTAGTACTTCTCTTTAGTTATTGATGTTAAGACAATTAAAACAGGAAACAGAAATAAAGTAGAAGATTCAGAGAATAACTTCTTAAGCTTGTCTACCAGTTTTTCTGCTATGTTTTTCTATCCACATATTTTCTGAACAAAAGGCTAGACATAACCAACAGAAAGTTAAGTCATTTTTATCCTAAGCTGTAACACATCATAGTGAAAGTGCAAATGACATGCTTAGGGTACAAGAATTGTCTGCAGGTAATATGTGGGCAAAATTAAGTAAGAGTCTTGCTGATTGGAAGGCAAGATATGTTAGAGTCTCAAGAGCTTCCTCAGGGAGCTGGTGGGAGATCTGTAGCTTTGGTCATTTCAATCAGACCAAACATTTTAAGAGAGAATATATTTTGGGGAGTCATCAGTGATATTTAAGACATCATTTGCAAGAAGTCTAATACACTATGATTTTGTAAAGCAAATATGAAGTAGTATGTGAGAGAAACTAAGACATAAAACCCTTTTTGGTAGTTGTAGAGAGTAATAAAAATCTTCTTTCAGCCTCCTCTTCTCCAGGCTGAACAACCCCAGCTCCTTTGGCAGCTCCTTGTAGGATATACACTCTAGGCCCTTCATGAGCCTCATTGCCTTTCTTCAGACACTCCAGCACCTCAAAGTCCTTATTATAGTGAGGGGCCCAGAACAAAAGACAATACTTGAGGTGTGGCCTCACAAGTCAAGTACAGCGGCATAATCACCTGCTGTGTTTCTAATGCAAGCCAGGATGTCTTTGGCTTTCTTGGTCCACTGGACACACTGCTGACTCATATTTAGTAGACTATCAACTAGTAGTCCCAGGTCTCTTTCCAAGTTGCAGCTTTCCAACCACATGTCCCCTAGTCTGTAGTTTGCCATGTGGCTGTTGTGACCCAAGGGCAGGACCTGGCACTTGGTCTTGTTGAATCTCATACAGTTAACTTGAATCCATAAGTCTAACCTGTCTAGATCCCGTTGTAAAATGTCCCTACTCTCCACACAACCACTCAGCTTAGTGTCATCTGCAGGTCCTAATTCAACAAAGCACTGGAAAATCACACCACTTTCCTTCTGTCAAATTTACAGGGCCATCCTATGACTACAACAATGCTTTAGCTTTTGCTGATCTTCCTACATATCCTTGTGCTCTCCCCAAGCTCATCTGTGAAAGGATGGAAGACCTTGATAAGGCAGTAACAAAGCTTTAACACACTCTAGCATGAATATAAACAACAATTTACATAACTATGTGGTCATGAAGTAATACAGGGAGTTGTAAAACTCACAATTCATTTTACATTTTCCTTTTCATTGTAGTAAAGTATTTGCTGAAATGAATTTATTGTTTCACACCTCTGGAGAAGCTCTAGTATTTCTTTTGGGATCAAAGTGGACCCAAATTGTGAAGCTAGCCAAAGCCATTGGCTGTACAGATCACATCCAGAGTCAACAGGGTTTGGTTTTGGGTTTTGTTTTTTTTCTTTCACCAAAAGCTGAACTTCTCCTGTAAAGTTGTAATTTTCTCATATGAATAATCTTTTCAAGAGTACAAGATAAATTCAAAAGCTTGGAAAACATCATTGAGGTAAATTTGTGTACAGTTCAATTTATATATATTAAAAAAATCTCAATTAAGCTTTTTTTCACATACTGAACTTCACACGTTAGGAATAGTGCTACTGAAATAAATGGCATGACTCAACATCTTGTTTCATTGATAACTTCTATAGGAAAGAGACTGGTAATAGGATCTCTGTTTCCTTGGAGATCACATACTTCAGAACCACTCAAGGAGTGTCACAGCTTTCTGTCTGCAATACCTTAATAATTTCCACAGAAAACACTTAACACATTAAGATATCAGAAGAAGGATGAAGTCTTTATATAACCAATAAATAACAGGGAATTAATATCTTATCATTTTGGTTTCATGAGACTAAGGACCAAGAAGCTATTATGAGATCTTGCATTTCTTATGCTTGAAAACCTTTTACCTTCAGATTTAAAAATAATGTAGCATTTATAAATATAATCAGCAGAACATACAGAAGATACTTTATCCAAGCAGAGAAATAAAAATGCATGTAAGCTTCCTTTGAGAAACATTTCATTATTACTCTGAAGGAAGATTAATTTTATTAATATCAGATGAGAGGAAGCATACAATTTCTTGGTTTTCATATTATTAACACCATAAAGAAATCTCCAGTGAACCACTGTCTGAAGGAAGCTTATGTTTGCTTTCCAGAATCACATGCCTGACAGAAGTTAGGTGCCTGAGAGTCTCATCAATCAGCCTAAGTTTTCTCACAGTTCCCATAGTTGTGGGATATGGGAATCATAGTGGAGTTTAAGTACTTCCAATTCATGAGAACTCAGACTCTGGTATGGCTACAAACTTAACAGCTGCCCAAGGACTGTCTGCAAAATTCAAACGACCTCCCTCAAAAAGCAACAAATGTAATTGGAGACCAGTGTGAAGAGGGTGACTTACTCATTGCCGCCTTTTGTCTGCAGTGTTTAGATTCAAAAGCATGACCAAGGAAGATGTCCCACTGAGGCCAGCTGTCTCGATTCATGCTAACAATTTACATTTACTTAGCCTGCTTGTGGAGAAAGAGCTGATATGACCTGTTATGCAAAATGCATAGTTCTATCACAGAAGTTTACTAAATATTAATAAACACATTTTTATTTTTTCTCTATTTTCCCGATTGTGCCTGGAAAACTAAAAATGTACTGGTTTTCTTGCCCCCTGCCCAAATCTGCTAATTTCACCAAATAGATTTGTTTCATTTTACTGAAAAAAAGCTTTCCATCAGAACAGATTTTCAAAATGTGTAAACTGCTCTAATTAAACTCTACCAGGAATTATCCTAAAAAGCCTGCCTTACAGTTGCAAAAAGCTGCATTAATAAACACTTGGATGCTGTAGCTGTTCTCACACACTCTCATATAGCCTCAGCAAAGTGAGAGGAAGTTTGTGTTTTGTCAGTTGTGCCTGTGTTTGTCTACAAACCTCATTTCCTGACCTTGAAAAAATACACTTTGAAATTGTGGTAGTTACTGGACTTCTTTGACCAGATGGTAAAAACATTGAGCCTCCAACTAAAGGTCAGCTTGGTCTCTAGCACCCAGTGGCCAGTGCCCAGTGCCCAGTGATGAAAATGTGAGATGATACAATGCCAGAACACGACCCAGACTCCACTGATCAGTGCTTCACTGAGCCAGATGTGATGTCTAAATATTTTACACAGCTTGAAAAATATATTTTATCTTTAACTGCATGGATTTTGAGACATAATGGCACATAGCAGAGAACTGCTGAGGAAAGGACTCTGGAGGTCCTCTATATGCCTCTTTTTTTTTTCTTTTTTTTTTTTTTTTTAGTTTGGTCAGGAGCCCTTTGTTCATCCATATTGGCCTCCTGGCCTTTCTGTTTACTTTTTCTTTAAACTAGGACTATCAGACTCTGCCAATTTTGAGTCTGTTTTCCTGCTAGGCATAATTTCTCTCTAGGATATTTGCCATAGCACTTACAGAAATATTTTGTTTCAGTTTGGTGAAGCAGTGTCCTGAGAGTTTGGGAAAGGGCACAGTGGAACTAACCCCAATTAGCAGGAACAAAAAAGTAGTCCAAATTGCCTGACACAAGAGGGATGCTATTTTCAATCAATTCAGTAGACAAGCTTATTTTTTCTTCATTCAAAAAGCAGATAATTTTTGTTTCTGCAGATAAACAAAGTGATTGGAAAGTTCAATATGAATATCCACAAACTTTCTCCTTTCTGAGGCACCTAGAGACAAAATTAACATCCATCTAATCATATCCAGAGAAGAGCAAAAGCAATTAAATATAACTCCAGCAATATTCTGGGAATGAAGTTAAGTCAGGCTCACGAATAGCTTCATGAGCACTGAGTGGGGGATCTCAACAGACCCCTAGACAAGCCCACGTTACACCAGAGCATGATTCAGGTTCAGTCATACTGATGCACTTTGGAGCAACTTGGCACAAATAAAGGTATCAGGAAAAACAAAATAAAACAAAACAAAACAAAACCAGAAAACACATCAGTGGTTCATCAAGCAGGTAGTTCTCAGCAGTTCTGATTTCCAGCCTGTTGGAGTTGCAAATGGAAAACAAGACATTCAATCAAGCACGGTTATGTAAGTGCAGCATTTTGAGACCACTCCATATACAGTATAAATTCTACAGGCACAGTGTTTTAAAGGGCTTGGAAACTGTAGAAGATGGATATGGACTCTTTCTAGATCCACATAGCTTTGAAAAGAGGCATAAAGAGAAGTAACAGCAGAAGAAACATTAAGAGGTGAGAGGCAAGTTTATAAGGTGAGGTAATGTCTTTTATTAGAGTAACTGGTAGTGTTGGGATAAAACAATCTTTCCAGGACAAAAGCCATTTAAAGTTTGTCTGTTTCTTTTCACTTCCATTAGTACATCTTAGAAAAGACATTACTTCTACCTCCAAGTCCTGTCTCTCCTCTAAGCTCAGACAATCACTTAAAAGAACGTATTTCACTTCATTTAAGCGCTTTTGAATAATGAAATCTGTGCTCCCTGCTGCCCAGAGTGAGTAAGAGTTTACTTAGTGAGTGCACCGTGGGTAGTCGCTTGAATAGGACTTGGATCTGCCCTTTAAAGGGCAGTAGGGAACATGGTGGGTCAAAATGAATTTAAAAAAACTCATTTTTCAGAACTAGTTTACTGCTGCCAGGCAACCAAACATTCTTCCATACCTTCACTCATCTTTTCAAGGTGCTACTCCTCAGGAGAAAAGACGAAAGAAACTAACTCTGAGTATCTTTCACCCAGCGAAACTCAAAGGACTTTATAGAGATTAATTCACCAAGTTTGGATGTCCCTAGCAGCCTCACAAGTGTTTTGCAAGTGACACTATGGTAACAGAAGTGCTGAAACTCATATTTCAAAGAAAGTTACACAAGAACAACGGAGTGCACAAAGTGTATTCTTAGAATTGTAGAATTGTTTTCACTGTAAATGACCTTTAAGATCATCAAGTCCAACATCCATCACTGCCAAGTCCACCACTATACCATGTCAGTACCACATTTACCAGGGACAGTAATGCCATCGCTTCCCTGAAGAGCCTGTTAAAATGCTTGACAATGTGTTCTGTGAAGAAAATATAGCTGAATTAATTTTCCTAAGTTGTGGGGAAAAATCAAATCAAGCTTCTCATAAGAAATAGGAAATGTCAGTGTTTTTTATGCATTTATTGTCTTTGATTTTCTCAATGTCTGTAATGGTTCAGAAGGTGGGGTACAGTATCAAGACTGAAAAGCCACTAACCGATGGTCTCTGTGATTGGCACATATTTCATTTGCCTTCTCACTTGTATCCAGCAATATCTACGTCTGAGATAGTCACCACAGACTCTCCACAGAGTTAATTGTGAGGAACAGGCCTTTTTAGACTGCAAGTAAAACGAATCTATTTCAAAGATTTGCTTTCAGGAGAGTTAAACTGTGCTGAGGAAGCATCTTTTACTTCGTTGTCTTTAAGGGTGGTAAAGAGCAGGGATGAATAGCTAAGATGCTTTCTATACACCGTAGATTCCTACACTGATCAGAAGAAACCTATCTTCTACTGCCAGACTACATCAGCCCATCAAGGAATGATTTCTTCTTTACAGCTCAATCCCTTTTCATGTGCTCTGTCTGTGGTATTCAAATGTTTTAGGCACACTGTGTCATCCCGCTGAAAACCTCATGAATGTTATCTTTTATTTATGCCCTCAGAATTGCTGCTGATTATATTATGGCAGTCTTGAAGGTTTAAACAAGATCAGGGCCATCTCTTCTAGTCAATGTCCAAGGAGAGTTGCTGCACCAAAGGCAGAGATCTGTTGCTTCTGGGCTTGGAATATATCCCAATTTCACACTCTGATAAGACTTCCTCCCCACACCTGCCATCCTGGTTTCCACATGAAGGAGAGTTTGGTGTGTGGGTCAGGCAGAAGTCCAGGCACAGCCCAGTCAGGCCCCCAGGATGCATAAATGCAGACCACAACATCAATCTGACACAATATTGTTGTGCATATTGGCTCCAATGTGGTTGGGAATGAGACTGTGCCCAGGAGAGGAAATGAGCTAAATGATTAGATTAGAGAGACTTAGGCAGGCTGGAGAGTTGGGCAGGGAGAAATTTAATAAAGTTCAACAGGGAAAAGTGTAGAGTCATGCACTTGGGAAAGAACAATCTTTCAGGTTGGGGACTAACCTGCTGGAGAGCAGTGAAGGGAAGAAGGACTTGGGAGTCCTGGTGGATGGAAGGATGGCCATGAGCCAGTAGTGTGCTCTTGTGGCGAGGAAGGCCAATGCCATTCTGGGGTGTATTAGAAGGAGTGTGGTTAGGAGGTGGAGGGAGGTTCTCCTTCCCCTCTACTCTGCCCTGATGAGGCCTCATCTGGAGTATTGTGTCCAGTTCTGGGACCCCCAGAGCAAGGACAGGGACCTGCTTGAGAGAGTCCATCACACAGCCACAAAAATTATTAAGGAAATTGAACATCTTCCTTATGAGAAGAGATTGAAGGAGCTGTTTTTTTTAGCTTGGAGAGGAGGAGACTAAGGTATGACCTCATTTATGTTTATAAGTATGTAAGGGTGAATGCCAAGAAGATAGAGACAGCCTTTTTTTAGGTGATGCCTGTGACAGGACAAGGGGCAGTGGGTGGAAGTTGAGGCATAAAAGGTTCCATGTGAAAGTGAGGAAGAATTTTTTCACTGTGAGGGTGACAGAGCACTGGAAGAAGCTGCCCAGGGAGGTTGTGGAGTCTCCCTCTCTGGCGATATTCAAGAACCATCTGGATGTGTTCCAGTGTGATCTGCTCTAGATGATCCTACTCTGGCAGTGGGGCTGGACCAGATGATCTTTCAAGATCCCTTCCAGCCCCTGACATTCTATGATTCTATGTCACCCTGCTGTTTGTGAATAGAAAAAGATGAGGAAACAAGATACTGACCACCCAAAGTCAATAGAAGAGTCTGAAGTAGAAGTCATCTCTTAACTTCAAAGCCATTCTTCTTTGAATGTACGGATGTTTTATTGTGTAGTCTTAAACACCTTGCCCACAACTGCATAGCAGCTGCGAGACAAAGCTGTAACCCAGTAATTATGACACAGAGCTTTAGCTGAGACTCAAGAGCTGTAAAATCCACAAATCTGCAGGGAAACGGTTTAAAACACACCAAATATATTTGATTCCTGCATTTGCTTTAAGAACTGAAAATTGTAGCAGAAAAAAAATACTTCGGTAAGTGTCTTTAAAAATAATGCAAAAAGCCTATTCCTTGAACACCTATGCTGGTGTGTTAAAATGTTCAGAATTCTAGCATGATCTAATGTGCACAGACATGAGTGACTTTTGATATTTGATTGGTTTATTACTTCCATCTGAGCTAACCTTCCTTACTTGGATTTTACAAATTTAAGGACTTGCCAGCATGCTTGCCTGTTAAATAAAGGGCACAGATAAGGTCTCTGAACATCTGGTCCAAATACTTAATCATCTTGTTGCATGAAGGCTGGTATTTTTATCTTGTACCCTGATTGGGTCTGCATAATTTTTTTCCACAAATTGGTATTTAAACCTCAAAACCTTTAGCTAACTACATCTGTCATTGATATTTTATTGTTTAATTTCTTTTTATAGAGCCAAATTACATCTCTCCCACATACAGCCTGCACTTTACATGTCTAATTTGTCGACATGTTCTATAATGATAATTTCATTGATTTAGAAAGTGACATTATGAGCAACATATGTTCAGTTTAGCAGTAAACCTTGTTAAAGCAATAATGTCCCATTCTTCCATCCACCCTCCCCAAATTCAAATATAACCCACATTAGGAGGCATCTGAGTCATTTAACTGCTCTGATTCTTTGTAAATATAGAAACCTGCTGGCTGTTTAGCTTTACACTTTGGCTGCATGTATTTCCTACTTTGGGTTGCTAGGAAAGGACAATGCAGAGATTAATTATGCTACAGTACTTTGTCTAAAAGCATGATATGTGTTAATTACCTTTGGAAAAGACACTCAGAAGGCAAAATTTCTCCCTTAAAAAAAAGAGCAACCAAACAAAAAACCCCAACCAGGACATTCACATAAAAAGGATATAATTGAGGAACATCAATTCATAGACAATAATGGGAAGATGTCCTATTACTTTCTCCCAATTATCCTTATTATAATCATGAAGAAACAGACCTATTTTCATATTACTTGTTAAACAGCTGAGTAATAAAAAGGAATTATTTTATAGACTCCAGAGCTACTCAAATGCTTTGCCATCTGTACTGCTCCAAGGCCTTTCCCCAAAGTGTTTAAAAACTGACTACATTTTGATCTGGTAAAAAGAGGGTTTAGTGGTTTCAGGATTAGTCTGAAACTTTACAGTTACTCAGCTCAGTTTCTGCAGAGACGTGTTGCAAACACATTACAAATCATTATGAAAACCTTCTGAAGCCTGCAATGCAATTTACTAAATAAGGCACAAATGTCTTTTGAAAAATGGGGATAAAAAGGAAAAGTAATAAAAAAGAACATAAATCCTGTTTCTGTTTTCAAAAGGGAATCCACATTAAAAATAGCCAGAGAAAACAATTATTACAGTGTAGTTGTCTGAGAAGATGTATGAATCAAGGGACTCATCAACAGAGATGCTATTATCTCTATGCTGTGAGCATGCTTGACCTCCAGAGATCAGTTTTTATCCTGAGATCTAGTGTCAAGAACAGATGACTACAGTCCTATTCCTCTTTCAACCATCCCACTCACTCTGTCATGGGCATGAAAACAAAAAGATGTGACAAAAAATATCGTGTCGATTTTCTACATGCATATTCCCTTCAAGGAATTTTGTAAGGATCAAATTTCAGATTTACTTTATAGGTGAAAATCTGTTTATATATTTATGAAAGCTTCTGCTGTGTGCCTATATTTTTCACTTCAACTGGGTTGCTAATAACTGGAATAGACATGACTGTACTTCTTTCACCATCTGGAGTAACGTTGTAAGTTTTCTAAGATGTTCAGATCTCTTCATATCACATTTGCACATATACAGGGAAAATATTTCTCCACATGCAATTTTTGAGGCTTTATTCATGATAATGGATTTTCAAATATACCAGATCATTGCTTTCTTCCCTCTATATTATTTTCATTTATTGTCTTTTTTTTTTTTTAATTAAACATAACAATTATAAAGAAGTGTCGTTGTTTGATTTTAAATTTTTTTTCCCTCTCTAAAGACTGCAAATTGTACATGTGCTATACCTGTTTCTGCCAAGAGCAATCTACAGATTGTGGAATAAGTCATACATTTCTTTTCACATTTCCTCTGGGGGGGGGAAAAAAAAAAAGTCAGCCTGGAATGAAGACAATAAATATTTCTCCACAGTGAAAAGAATTTACTTTCATTATGTTCATATTAGAGGAGAAAAAAGTGCGTTTACTTTATGTTAGCTAAAACAAAGGTAGCCAACGATTTTCACACTGAACATGTCTGCTAACTTTCACGGAGATGGATGAACTGTCTTTTGCTTCATAAATTCATCTCAAATTAATTGCCACATGTTAGCAGATTTGGGTAAAGAATGCCTCTTTTTTTTCCTCAGTAAATGTGAGGCCTTTGAGAGCAGAACATTTTAATTCCAGGAAGAAGAACAAAATAACTTATCCAAAGGAAAAAAAAACAACATTTCTATCTACATTCCTATATGTTTTAAATATTACATCCCAATAATCAGGGTTAAGTCCTTCCCCTGAGGCATGTTATGCTGCATTATTAGTGACACATTTACATTGATAATGCTTGTAACTTTTTTGTGACATTTATTCTTAAACCCAACCATAGGAGAAGCTGAGTTCACATTGGCTGTAGATGTGCTGCTTAGGGATATGGTTTAGTGGTGGACTTAGCCGTGCTAGATGGACTCATGATCTTAAAGATCTTTTCCAAGCTAAATGATTCCATGATTCTATGATTCCTAAGTTACAAACTCCATAATCATTCGGTGGAACTCGTTGTTTAAGGTCTTTCACAGCACAAATAAAAACTATTTAATGGGCTTACTGTTTATTTGGTGAAGTTGTCTAAATGGGATATCTGTTCGTTACCCTTTGAAGAATATGGCTGCAAGTTTCCATCACAAATCTTCAAAGCATTAGTATGATGGAGTGCTAGAGGGGGCTCTTGGGACCTCGAGTTTAAGAAATCCTCCTCCACTTCAAGAGTAGGTGTGATTTTTTTCTGTCTCTGATGGAGTCCACCCCCTCTTTGTCTCCAGATAACTCTTTGCCAGAGAAGACTTATCCTTGGGGTTCTGAGAATTACCTTTGAACAGCTAAGTTGGTTTGGGTTGGTTTTGTGTTTTTTTTTTTTTGCTTTTGGGATAGCCACACCAAGAAGTAGTACTTCACTTCCTACTTTTAAAGTGCATGAGTGAATTAAGCAACATGTTTTATTGAAAGGCAACGTAGTCATAGTTGAAGTGTGCAGATTTCATCTGTTTGGCAAGTTGTGTATTTTTATCAGAGGCCTATAACAGTTATGAGATATTCTGTGTATGCCTGTGCGTGTGTGTGTAGAAGCCGCTTAAAAATATTGGCACGGCACTGGCAGTAAATCCGCACCACCTTTCACTGTTCAAAATTTTTCTGTGATAGAGCTATAATTTTAGTTCCTCTATTCTGGTTCCAAGACCCTTGCCAATTTTTCATGTCATATAATGGGAATACTAAAGGCTGATATCTTTATAGATAACTTTTGTCCAAAATTCTTGTGGCCTATAAAACTGCATTGTCAACAAGATATGTAATGGTTGCAATGTTTTACAGAGGTTAAGCCTCCATGAAAAATTTCAAACAAAGCATGTTTTTATTAAAATGTTTGCTAAACAAATGGAATTATTTCCCTGAGATTTAACCTAATCCCAGTGCAATATCTAATCTGAATGCTTTTAATTGAAAATCTGAAGTCAGATCAACTTGAACTTCATTTTACCAAGGCTTTCCCCCTACATTCATTCAAAACAAGATCACATTTACATAAAAGACCACTAAGAAAAAAATGAACCAATTAAAAAAATATATAGATATTTGGGTATTTGATATTATTACTTTTATCCCTTATTCAGTCCTGGCTGGTATGAGGAGGATGTCTGATTGAGTCCTTCTAAAGCAGGACTGAATCTTATATTCGCACATGGAATTTTCTACAGGTCACTTGAAGGTATGAATGGAGTTTCAATATCCAGCTAACATTTCAGCTTTAAGACTAGATTCAGTGCCTGGTCCTGTCCGATGTTACAGGCATGTATAGAATTGGCTTTTATTTAAATATTCAAAAGGATCATCTGATGAAAAGCATCTCCCTGCCTTTCAGCAGTGCCTAAGTCCAAAGAAGGACACAAAACCAGATTTAAACTTCTTAAACCCTTTGTTTTCTTCATGCTGTAGTGGTGACTGAAACAGTTTGCTGCTTTAACCTGTGTCTGGCTGCATCAAAACTCTCATGGTAGCAGCAGACATCCAATAATTTACCTGCACATCCCATTTCTATGCAATATTTTGTCCTTCTAAAATGGAAGAATACCTTTCCTGGCTGTGATAAAGGCCTGAAAGGCAGGCATAAAGAGGTTATCTGTGTGCTTAAAAGGAGAAGTAAGCTCATTGTAGGGCACTAATTTAGCTTTGAAATTTTAGCATTAAAAAAACTAATGAGAGTCTGCAAATAGCAGCTCCAAGATATATGTACAGATATAAATGTATGTGTATTCTATACCTATATATGCATGTATTTCCCCCCCTAAACAGTTACTGAGCATTTTATGCTTGTATTTAGTCTTAACTTCTGAGTTATTTTGATGTAAATTAACACATAAATTGTATTAACTACAAGCAAACACAAAATTAGTGTTTTAATAGTTGTGAACTTTTGAGACTGGTCTACACATGCTTCAATTCTTCTGAATGTAAGCTTTACTTTACAGCATTACCAACTGAAGAATGGCAGGTTTCAAATTAAGTGATTACTTTTTTTTAGATTTTCCCCTTGTGCTCTCTGAGTTGCTACAAAACACACGAAACTGAGATCCAGCATCAGTGGCCATAATGGTCTAGATTCTTATTCTAGCTGTTCAACTGTCCTGTTTCCAACGATAACAGTACTTTAGTTAATTTGTCTTGCACTACTTGATGTATTACATACACCTAAATTCAGTGTCTAGAAAAACAGTCCTCTTAGGTGAATTGTCCCAGTCCCTTACACAGACAGGACAGAAGTAATACCTTTACATGCCTCTTCCTTATTTAGTGAAGGACTGTTTTTCCCTGGACCCACTTTTGCATTAAAGTGCAATTTGAGCTTTGGTTCTGCTTTTGCTGGAGGACTGCTTTGCAGCATGAACAGCTTTATTTTTTACAGCTAGTGAAGCAATAGCAAGGAGTCTGCTGGCTCTTATGAGAAGGAAACTTAGTCATCAGATGAACCATGGCCAAAGGAACTGCAGAAATCAGCACTCAGAAAGAAAGTTGACTGCATCACCATCCTGACAGTGCTTACAGTGTATAGGTCAATGGTTAGTGTGGGGGAATGATGCATGCCGCAGAATGTGAGCAGAAACCACAGAATATATCCACATCTACAGTATGCACAGGAAAGCCTCCTGGTATTTCTCTCTTTGAAGCTGCAATAGCACTCAGGCTGTGATGAGGCAGAAAGTCCCACTGAGAATGGGGGTGACTGCATATGGGTCACATAGGAGTTTCCTGTATGCACCCACCGCATATGGGTTTCTCCAACGTGTCTTCCCCTGAAAGTTAATAATATATCATGGAATCATAAAATTATTTGGTTTAGAATGAAACTTAAAAATCCTCTAGCTACAACCCCCCTGCCATAGGCAGGGACACCTTTCATTAAACCGGATTGCTGAAAGCTCCATTCAACTTGGCCTTGAACAATTCTAGGGAGGTGGCATTTACTACTTCTTTGGGCAACCCATTCCAGTGCCTCACTACTCTTGTGGTAAAGAATTAATATCTAGCCTAAATCTGCCTTCTGTCAGTTTAAAAGCATTACCCCTTGTCCTATCACTACAGTCCCTGATAAGGAATCCTTCCCCATCTTTCCTGCAGACCCACTTTAGGTGTCCCCAGAGCCTTCTCCTCTCTAGGCCAAACAATCTTATTTCTTTCAGCCTGCCTTTGCAAGAAAAGTGCTCCAATGCTCTTGTAATTTTTGTGACCCTCAACTAAACTTTCTTCAATATATGCATGTCCTTCTTGTGTTGGGGGCTTCAGAGCCAGGTGGGGCCTCAAAAGAGCAAAGTAGGGGGGCAAAATTTTCTTGCTTGGCCTGCTGGCCATACATCTTTTGATGCAGCACAGGATACAATTTTTTTTTTTTTGGGCTGCAAGTCTGCATTACTGTCTAGTACTCATATGTATATGAAAATGTATGTTACTCAGTTCCCATGTATTCAGATTAGTGCCCTGCTCTTATCAGCTGTCACTTAAATGTTACCCTCTGCTTTTTCTACTTCTTTCTCTCCTGCTTCATATGCATTGAAACACACAATGAGTTTGTTTTCTATCATTCAATGTGATCATTAACATTATTGACTACCTTAATTTTGCAGCAAACCCAAAAAACCTTTTGAACATCAGGATGGATTTATACTTGTAGAAGATGGCAAGGAATCTACTGTTGTTCTCTGTAATACTGAAATCTCTACAGACGTTGTCCTCCTGCTCAAAATATGGATTTACTTATATTCCTCATACATATTGTATATATCTGCAGTTATCTAAATCCTTGAATGTCTCTTGAATTAAGCAGTCATTTTGCATTATAATTCATCTACATTATATTTGCTGTGCAAACTAAACTCTCAAACCAATGTGAGGCTACAGCATACAAGGATATCAATGTTTTCTACATATCCCTATGGAATATGTTGCAAAACATTTGACTGTCTTCTAAATGAATAGGAAGAAGCACATGATAAATGATATATTTACCTGCATATCCATAAAGTAGAAAGACACCATGGCATGAATTTTATCTATGGGTGCCCTACAACCCATAATAAAAATTGGTTATGTGCCTGCTGATAAGGGACAAAGACTTGAAAGTGATTTGCCAGACAAATTTATTCATGAGTTTGAGACACTATTTAGTCAAAGTAGTCAGATTCATTCTTACTCTCTTCCATCTTCCTAAGTCTATCAGTCAATCATCTAATAATTCCTGCTGCTTTTATGAAGAGTTTCCCAGCATTTTCCTGGCATTGTGCAGCCCAGGAGGGAAAACACTCTCTACGTTGCAGTGTTTGCACAGCACACTTGGTGTAATCCAGTATTGTTTATGTATTCAACACTAAATATAGCATGTAAGCAGTCTGAAATACAGTGAAAACTGTATGCAGATTGCCCAAGATCCTGCAAATACTTAGACATGTGGAAGCTTTGAAGATTCACTTTGATCAGCACTTTAATACTGATGTTCGTAAAAGAAATGCTTCTAGAATCTGGATTAAGCATCAAGCACCAGAGGAGGGAGTGGTTACAGTATTTACAGATCATGCTCTATGAAGCTACTGCATATATTAAGAAGTATTAATGGATTTTATTTTCATTGATGGTAGAGATTATTGAGTTATGACTTGGCAGACACATCCTGATTTTGGCATTTTTATTTTCTGTACAGTAAATTACATTTGTAGAGAGCCTAGTGTCTAAGACTGGGACCTTAATAAGTCAGGAAAAAATCAATGTGAAATGAATAGAAGACATAAGAAGTAATATAAGCACAAGACAGATCATTAATGATATAAAATCCTGTATAAATAGCAAAAGATAACTTCAGTGCACTGAATAAACATGTTTTGAAACTTTGGCTAAAGTTATTGGGAGTGATGTGGTTGTGATGAATTTCCTGAGCACAATTTTACTGTATACCACTGTCCTTCTGTCCCTCCAGCATGTGTAATGAAAAATGGGTTTTCATCCCTCAAACTTAGTGGAGTTGTAACACCTAGAGAGGGGTAGCAGCAGCCAAGTCAGCATATGAGAGAATTTCTTTTCAGAGGTGTGAAGCTTGATCAATGTATATTTCTGAGCATTTAGTGATAGGAATAAATAAAATTAAAATATTTCATCACTCTTAACATGTGAGGCAAATCATATTTATCTGTATCTTATACTTTTGCTTACATTTCTACATATGTATATTTCTACGTCTTGCATGCATGCAAATTAAAGATCATGCATACCAAGAAAACATTGTTTAGAGTGTGTTTTGTCATCTATCTAGAAAGGCCGAAGGCTGATAGTGAGAACAGATTTCCCTCCCATGGACAACCTACTTGATATGTTCCCACCAGTGAACTGGCATTGGACAAACAAGGTCAGTGGGTAAATTTTAAACAAAACTAACCTTGAAAAGGGAGTTTTGCATTGAACGTCCTCTTCATCCAAGCTTTTATCATGAAAGGGAGGGTGGAAGCATGTGAAAGACTAGTCACTGGAAGAGAGGAATGGTCCCTTCTGGTGACAGACCTGGCTTAGGTATCAAGACACTGCAAAAGTTAACAACGGACAAATACCTGGATTGCCTCATAGCTCTGTAACACAGCAGTTGCAGCTAAGATAAAAAAACCCCAGACCAGTCACAGACACACTTTCCAGTGATATGCATGAACCTAAGAGGGGCACAATTTTCACCACTATTAATTTCAAATTATGAGTCAAAGCACAGTTTCCAATTTTTTCTGTGCTGATAGTTTCACAATCATGGTATTCTGTAAAAAAATGAAAACAGTTCTCTTCTCTCATGTAGTTCAACCATATAAACAAGAAACTCGTTTCATCATTTTAGCTGTTAAAATATTTGGTGTTTCTTTTGAGGTAACTGCCTAGGCTTCCCCTGTAGTCACCGGAGAGAGATAAACAACTTCTGAAGAAAATAATGCCATCTGTATCAGATGTGTCCTAGCAAGGGATCAGCTGTCCCGGTGGAAAGCTTAGATTGCTCATTTATGCCACATATGAACTTCTAGATGGTTGAAGTGACGGTAAATGAATCCTAACTGAGTGACTATACAGGGGAGTTAATGAAGGTGTGTAAGCACAAAGTTCTGACAAATGCTCAAAGAGTGCTGAAAGATTAAAGAGGCAGGTTTTAAAAATACATTAAACTTTCAGTTACAGGAGTCTTAGGTGTTATGTGTAGCAGAGGCTGTGAGAAATGTGTAAGAGAAACTGATGTTTTATAAAGTTGATGATGCATTTTAACAAGCTGCAAATCACCAGTGTTGACAATGTTTCTTAAAAAGTATTTTCAGCTCTGTTTTTGTTATTTGCATAAACCGATTTCTTTCACAAACTATAAAAAATTAAGTAGAAAAGTATCTTCTAAAGAATCAAAAGCTCTGCTGTTTTGGGTAAGAAAGTTCAACCAATTGGCAGTTGCCCGGGAAGGTGATTGAGGCCATGTCCTTGGAAATACTCAAAGTGAGGCTCAGCAGGGCTCTGGTCAACTTGATCTAGATGAGGATACCCCTGCTTACTGCAGATGGGGTTGGACTAGATGATCTTCAGAGATCCCTTCCAATGCATACAGGAATTGTGGAAATAGGACACTTCAGTCTTATAAAAGTCAACTTTTCCAGACCTTTACCTTCGGACACACAGAGACACCATTATCCTTTGAGAGCTGATATATAAAAGTGCACTATAGAAAATGTAAGTATCTGGAGTACTTTTAGACCTAAAATACCTACAGCAGAGATGTTATCTTAACTATTTATTTTTTTTAAATTATTTTTAAAACTAGTTTTTCATCTCTGCTATCAAGAATTTTAAGAATTGCAAGACTTTTTAGGATTACAGGAATTACTAAACAGTCTCGTGAAAATAAGATTGATTATCTTGCTGATGTAGATAACACCAGGAAAATAAAATGTCACAATATAAAACAAATTTTGAGAACTATTCAGCAGTTTTAGTGAAATAAGAGGACCGTTATAAGAAGCAATGACTGAGGATGAGAAAATACTGTTCCTTGCATAGAAAGGAAACTATGCCTGCAATTACAAAGAAGCACTGAGGTTTTTTTGGTATCCACTTTGACATGCTCAGTTCGATGGAATGTGATCAAAGGCATAACAATAACTGGATGAACAGCAAAGAGTAACTAATGAAATGTGTTAGTATAGAAGTCAAAATATCCTTAGGGAAAATAGTCAACAATTAATTATAAATTAACATATCATGCTTGTTGAATGAGGTGGTGAGTCACAGTTAAGATTCTGATGCTGATACATTTGCACTCAACAGTATCCTACCACCTGTGGCCACTCAACCTCAGGATTTAACTTCTCAGACCTTTCAGGCTTATTGGGATATACAGAGTATATAGCTTGGTGGATATGTGCATGGGGGTCTTGTAAGATAAAGCACTAAAATGGCTGAATTTAGTAGGCATCCTTTTTCTCTGTGTTGAGCCTGAGGTAATATCTATGTCATTAGGAAACAAGAGGATGCTGAGAAAGTCTTTAGTAAGGAAATAGAATAGACAGTTGAGCTTGCAGTCCTTAAAAATTTGTATCATTTAGTACTTCTATATTAGATCCAGGATCTCGGCTGATTTCCCAGAGGATTGGTCTAGGGTGTGATACAGGAAAGCATAGGAAAAGGTCTGCCAGACATGGATGTGTAATAGACTAGCCAGCACACCCAAAATCAGTGGCTTGATGATTCCTACTACTGGCACAGTAGTCATCTTCACTTCCCATCCTAACTGGTGGCGATGGATGAAAAGCATTCCTTGACTATGTAACTCTGACACATGGGCCTCACAGTTCCTTGATCCTATCTAGTTTTAAGATACAAGTGGATATTGCAGAGTCATACAGGCATAAAAATCTTACCTGCCTAAGTCCCTGTATCTTCTTAGACATAATCACACATGCAAATAATTATAGCTAATGCTTTAACATTGTGGCCCTGCTACACAATGTCCATTAAAAGTGATGATCGATATTTCTATCAGTGTGGTACCTAGTAGGACCGAAGGTTTAGAAAGAAAAGCTGTTAAGGTCTAAGTGATAAATTAAGTCGTGGCAACTGTAAGGCCATTAAAGGTACTTATTAGGGTAGTGATGGACTCTTCCAGATACAGGTGCTTTAGTGTAACCACAGCCAGAGCAAAACCTCATCAAAACTAGACAAGTGAATGATTTTTCAAGTTCAGTTCCAATCAAGTTAGACAAAAAGCAAAAATAAAATAATAATTTTTTTAAAACCCAAACACAAAAAACCCCAACAAATCAGAGGAATAAGAAAACAAAACAAAATGCTAGAACCTTTTTGTTAGATATATAACTTAGAATACAGGAACAGTTAGGGACATAAGTGGAAAATACCCCATTTTGAAATTTGAATTAATAAATTGAGCAGTAATAATTTCCTAAAAAGCACATGGGTCACCTCACTTTCCTGATTGCCTCTGACAGGTCAGTGAGCAGAGCTGTGCTCATATTATATATACATTATTTTGTCTACAAAGCAAAGCAAAAGAGCCTTATGCCTCTTCCATCACCATAATCTCCTTTGGTAACCAGTCACTCTAGATTGTGATGAAGGAAGGCATAGGAGGATGTCTGTCAGTCATGGATATAATGCGGACTACCCAGCACAGCTTAAGTCAGTGAAGTGCTGTATCAGTGCCTCATCTTTGCATTTCTCTCTCTCCAATTAGGACAACTGCAGTGCACCTGTTCACCATACTGGCTTTTCTTGCCTATGCCATACATTCCCTATGGAAACAATTTTCTTGTGACAGTATAATACTCAACACCATATTTGCCTCCAGGTTAGCTGTATTACTAATGTTAGCATTATGTTTATTGACTTAATGGCAATGAAATAAATGAGTACTGTGTAATTTTATAGATTGATTATTTCTTAATTTGTGTTTTAAAATAATGAATACTAAAATGACAAATAGCAATAAGAAACATTCGCTCAAACGTCTGTCCTATATTTCCACTGGCCGTCAACATATAACAGATCCAAAGGAAGGACAATATTATTCCTAAGATACCTGTTCAAATATTTAGACTGTCAACTGCAGTCCCGTTGCTTCTGATTGGCTCCATTTTTCTACACTTAAAGGTCATTGCTATTTGTAGACCAAGGCCCTGTAATTTTTCATCTAGGAATTAAATAACAATAATTGCTAAATATCACTTGGGAGGAAAAAGGTGTAGATAGAGCACATGAAGATCATACTCAAGTATTAGAGCACACATACTAAAGGAAATAATTCTACAAAGTTATAAATGGATCAAGACTTAAAGTGAAAAATTGAATGCTAGGTCTAACAGAAATATGTTTCTATTGTAAGTGCAAAAGGAAAAAACCAAACCCTAAACACCTATATACATATGGAATGTTCTAGCTAATTCTAAATACCGTTTGTGACCTAGGTTTCAAAAAGAGCATTTTTAACAACCCCAATATGAGTCCCTGAAGATCTGATGTCTCACTGAAGGTCAAAAGTACTTAAGCATCTTCAGTTATCTTCTAAATATCTCCATGTATGATGGTTCAGCCATGTCTTTCATGCTTACTTCTCTTTTTCAGTCTGAAGTATCACTCTCATATAGGCAGATTTTTCACAGTATTTATAGTATGTAGGGTTTATTTCCCCTCCCCCCCCTCCCCCAATAGCTGGATCTCTTATCTGCATTTATATTTCTGTGATACTATTTTTTTGATTCAGTCTTCAGTGGCAAGTACTTCAACCACACTACCCAAATTACAGAAGCAAAGATAGGCTTTGGCAGAATGAAGAACTATCCACTGATAGAGAAGTTCAGGCTCAAGACCTTCTAAGGACTCTGAAGATGCAGAAGTCTGTGGTAGCTGATGAGATGTATCCACGAATCCTGAGGGAGTGGGTGGATGAAGTGAGAAGCTGTGGCAGTCCAGTGATATTCCTAATGACTAGAGAAAAGGTTAACATAACCTTTGGTTTTAGAAAGGGAAAAAAAGAAGACATGGAGGGCTACAGGCCTGTCAGTCTCACATTTATGTCCATCAAGATCATGGAGCAGATCATCCTGAAAACTCTGAGAAGGCACATGGAAAATAAGGAGTGGATTGTGCCAAATAAACTAGGTGGCCTTCTCTGATGGACTACAATGTTGGTGGATAAGAGAAGAGCAACAGATGTCATTTATCTGGAGCTAGGCAAAGCAGAAGTTAAAATATTTAAAATACTCCACATATTTTAATGTACTTACACAAAACTTGGCATGTGCTAACACAACTATTCAGTGTACTGGCAAATACAGCCTCATTATTTCCTCATATTCCACTAAGTAACTCTTATTTTTATTTTTAGCTGTACATTTTTGGGGGGACAGCAAATGTCTTTTTGTTCTCTCTGTTATTTGTGTGGCAAGTAGTCTGCACTGAATGTTCTATTTGTTTATATTTTCTTTACCTTCAAGTTTACACACAACACACCAGAAAATTAAATTATTCTGTTTTAGGGCCAGTGGGGAAGGCTTCTACATTTGTACCGCTATCCACTCCAACAGGACAGCTGTGAGTATAGAATTGGATATAATGCAGTGGAATCAATCTGACCAGAATACCTACTTGTAAAATGGAAAAAAGTCCACTGGGCCACTGAATCCAATCTACTCATCACAGGCACCCACATCACATAATCCCTTTCAGACACTATTTAATACTCCTTTATAAAACAATCTAGATTCCCTATTTCCTGTATTGTTCTTACTGGAAGAATAAGGTTTCAGAACCTTGCTCAACAGAGAATTAGAAAACTTTATCTAATTACTAGTTTAAATTTATTCATGGGCAATTTATAGTTATTTGTTCTTGGGCCGACATTGTTCTTTAGTTTAAGCAGTTCTTCTCCCTGGTGTTTACTCATCTGATAAGTTTATAGAGAGCAATCACATCCTGTCTTTGTCTGTGTTTTGCAAAGCTGAACAAGCCAAACTCTTTTTGTGTACTTCTGCAAGGGAAGTACTCTGCTTCTGTGCTCATCCTAGCAGCCTCTGCTTGTGTCTGTTCACATTCGAAAGCACGTTCCTCATGCAGGAATGATCAGTGCTGCATTTTATTTTCCTGCTGAGGTCTTAACAGCATGGAAAGTGGTACGAATAACTTCTCCTCACATCTTTTTTCACAGCTGCATTCAACCACTTTAATAATCCTGTAATCCATCTATAACCTCTTTCCAATCCCATTGTTCTTTCACTGTATTACCCATTTTGTCTCTTTTTAGTTGACTTTTCTTACAGTATCTGTATTAATTTCCCATTTTTTTCCAACAGAAGTAACGATTTTCCATATATAACTAGAGAAAATAGTTTATTGAGCTCCAAATATCTCTTTTAACTTGACAGTTATCTTGCAACTGATAATACTGTGCTTTTATACTATTTTCTTCTTCCTTCAGAAATTATTATTATTTTCTACAAAACAGGTTCTAGAGAATTATATGATTTCAGATATATAGTTTTCCAATGTCCATGACTCAATTACAAAATTAATTTATAGCTAGTTTCCACTGATATGTTATTTACCTGTCTTAGTAAGTTTCTCATGTGTGATTGCACATGTGGTTAATATTACAGTTTTGAGTTGCTAACTATAATCAAGTGGCCTCTCAAGTGAGGATTTGCTTCTCAGCTTTTATAGCTACAACTATTAATTTTCAGATAATTGTTTCCATTAGTCAGCCTTCCTTGCTCTTCTATTCAACCTCAAGACCTGGATGGATAAAGATCTGAGCAATCTGGTGCAGTAGTTAACTTTATTTTGAATGGTAGGTTAGACTAGACACCCAATGACATTTCTACCTACTAGAATTATTTTCGGATACTATCCAAGTAAGGTATACACCTTCT
>VWZI01007557.1:840953-852102 GCA_013396835.1 Psilopogon haemacephalus
TGTTATGACCATTATCTCTTTTACAGCCCTGGGGAAATGGTCTATGCAAGGGAATTCTGAACTGATGGAAGCATAAGGTAAGGCTTTGTGTAAACTCTTCAGAGATTGGAGAATATATGAAGATTATCACAGGCATTTGTGTTAGTGTCCAGAGACCTGTACTGCAAACTTTTTGGCACTGCATTTGGAGATAATGCCTAGAAACACAAGCTCTGACCTATTTGGTTGAGCCAGTCATCCAAATAGCAGGGTGTCCAGTTGTTGGGATTTACTAGTCCATAAATTACTTCTGAATTTCCAACCCACTTTTTTCATTCTTACATTAGATTGTTAAATTAATTCTGAGAAAGTTAAGAAGCAACCATCATTTCAGCATGAATTCTTCTACCTGAACTTAAGTTAGTCCCTGAGTACAGAAGATAAGTTAAAAATTACCCAAATGATACAGCTGAGCATAGAGATGAAGTGAGTTGGTGACAAGGCCAGTGATCACACACTTGCTTATATATGGGATCGAGATAGACCTCAAGGTTCTGGGTTGTTTGCTTTATGCAAGAACTTCTTATTTATAAAGAGTTTTGCCAGATTTGTTTGGCAATATCTCAGGCTGATACTTGCTCTTCAGATAAATCAAATAATCTCAAATATTTTTCCGCTTTTTTCAGCCTTTATAATAGTGTCAAAATTGGACAGTGTCAAAATAATTTTGCCAAGTGTTTCAGCTGCTTCAGTCACAGGCAGCACACCTGGAACAGTCAGGATCAAGGAAAGATCTGCAGATTATTAAAAAGGGGCAAAAATCTATCTGCTTTTAATTTATAACTCTACATTACTAAATCAATACAAGAGGGACTTAATTTCTCCACTAACCTTGTCTAATGAAGATTGAAATTTAATAAACATGTAAGAAAGCTGCCTTACCATGAACTAAGAGACTTCAAAATATGACATTTAGTTCATTATTTATTAACCTATCCCCCAGGAACATGACAGAGGGAATGCAGATTATCCATATTAGAAGCTGTTTCATCTTTAAGAGATAACGGAGACCCCATTTCCTTCACACGAGATTTATATTCTAAAGAGGAAATGAGATCTAAGATGCAGAATTTATATCACTCTTGATATCTTTTATTTTTTTTCTCTCCCAAGGAAGGTAGAAAGAATATTCCCTTACAGACTACATGTACTTAGCATCATGTGCTTTAAATGTATGTGTGTTTAAAATTCAGAATTTCCTATTCAGAAAAAAAAATGTGATAAAGTGAAATCAATACAACAATGTCCCTCAGATATTAAAGAACAATGAAAATTCACAGTTAAAAAGATGGAGGCTGAACAAAATGTGTCAAAACAGTTATATACCAGAACTGAGAGAATAACACATCCAAAAATCTTCTCCAGACAGACAGACACAGTATGGATACTCCTACTTCTCAACGTATTTAAATTTTGTTTCTCACTTTCAAAGAATTGTAAGACACACACCAATAAGAATCATAGCCTATGGTCCATAACCATAAACCAGAACCATTTCTACTCATTCTGGCACGACTTCCAATTTGTATAGCTTGACTGGGACCAAGATCTGGTCCCCACATATAGTTTCCAAGTTTGTAATGATTTTTTCCAAATTAGTGATTCTGTCCTGCAAGCTGAGCCTAACTGACAACCTTTATGCCTATTGGGACTACTTCTGAAATCTGCAGAGTTTCAAGAAAAAGCAAAACTGATTCTGTGGACATGCATTATCCTGCAGGTAACAGCCTAGACTTGTTAACATATTTGGAAGTGATTCTGTGTTTTAGGTCAAGCAGACATGGAAACTCAAAGAAAATATATTTTGCGTCTTTAAAATGCAATCTCTAAAACATGACCTTGTGTCATTGGAAGTAATTTGATACATGCGTATATGCTAGATTTCCTTCCTACAAAATAAAAAGACAGTTCAATAAACTACTTTAATGATATGGTCCACAAATGTACTTGACTTACTTTTTCTCATTGACAATGAAAATGAAACAGCAAATTAAAGGTACAATTGTAAGAAAAAGTTACAATGGTAAGACATGAATTATTTTAATACCTTACCAACTGAGCCAGTGGTACTTCACAATTCATGAACAAATTTTCTATTACTACAGAGTCATGCTTTTATTGACTGGTATAAAAACACCATTTGTATCTTTTTTCATCCTGCTGTGTTTCTATTTTATTGGAAGTGTCCTGTAACAGGTATAACATCAGCTCAGATTACCAAGAAATCTATAAAATAGCTTCCTGCTACTACCTTTGGTGCAGATTGAAAGAATACATTATGATCCCACTGAGTAAATGATAAAAGCTGTTATTCACAGGCAAACATGATTTATCCTCACCTGTTCAAAATTCTGAACATACTCACTTTGTTATTAAATTATGAAAACATTTCAGTGGCATTGATTAGGAACACAGATGTATTATTAAAGAGAGTCTATTAGAAAACATGTGTTCCAAATTTAAGTTCTGGGTTTCGTGACTCATGGCAGGACCACAAATATTTCATGTAAATGGGCACAGACAGATATAGCTTCATGAATGTTCTTCTGCAGCACCAGGAATGTGTATTAGTATTTTCTGTCAATGATTATGAATTTGAAAATTACATTGCTTCATTCAAATTAAGCCTTTACTCTGTGCAGCTGGTACACAGAAGCCAAATAAAATAGTAAAAAATAAAAAAGAGTTTTCAAAGATTATCATATCTATTTCTTTATTATAGAAGATTTTTAATTTATTTTCTTCCCCCTGTAAGATTATAAACTATCCCTTTTAAAGTGTATAGCTTTGTTATTTTCCAGTTCTATGCCAGGATGTATTAAGACTAGTTACCAGCTCCAGAACTAATTTCTCTGTACCACACTGAAGTATTTGTTCAGCAACTAAAATAATTTTTAAAAAAATATAAAATACATGAACATGAATAGGACCTGTTGATCTTAGTACAATATATGATAGCTAAAATTATGAAATGTATTTAATTTTCAACACATTTTGTTCTTAATAAAATCAACAGGCAAAACCTGGGAGGTCTGAAAATCTCACCACAGACACCTATTAGTCAGAACGCAACAGCAGATTTTTCTGTCCCTATACTTAGCAAACAGAAAAGCTGGACTATTTGCAATAATGACATTGTACAAAGAATTGGCCTAAGTATTTTGATTCCAATGGCATGATATTGCTTTCAAAGATGCTCACAGCTGACAGATTCACAGAAAGTGTCCACATGTGTGTGTGTGTACAAACACTGATTTTTACATTAAAAATGGAAGGATATGAAAAAATTATCTCTCTGTATGCTGAATAATTTATGTCTTCCCTGTCTTCTCCTGGTTCCCCTCACACTAATGACTGGGTTAATACTGATGTACAACAATTTAAAATGTAACAATGTAGCTTTGCATTGCTTTGAAATCCAAATCGCTTGAAAAAGTAATGTGAATACATGGAAGCGCAAGATCTTTACAACTAACAGTGACAAGGGATCACACCAGTTCCTGGACAAATGGTACATCATCAATTGTGAATTCTCTCTGTTTGTATCGAACACATCTTTTTAACATTGCATTGGTTTTGAAGGAAAAGCTGTGAAAAATAATTTTATTATTTTCTTCTACATAAGATCTGCTCAGAAGCTGGCTCTTTCCTCTTGGTTTGTCACTGTATCATCAACCTTTTTTTGTCCCTTCTACTAAAAGCCAACTATTAAAATTCTTTCTAGGCGTGTAATATAGATAAAAATCTTCATGCTTCTAATGCTCAATGCCAAAACTTTACCTACCTCTCTGTTATCCTTACAAAATTCACCTGACAAACTCTGCTGACCATCTCTCTCTCTCTTGCTTTTTTGATATGAAAGCTTCTAAATTTGTTTGATGACATCCCCAGAACTTATGCCTTAATGGTCTCTTCACAAATGTAAGACAAAAACCTTCTCTAGTTAAACTTATAAAAGTCAAAAATATGGCTCATCATTTAAAGACTCATCTCTGTTACATAAAATCCTAAGTAAATTCATTTCTGTCAACTGGATGTATTACATTTACAGTGATTTTATGGACCATAGTAAGTTCCTTAATTTATTGTGCCTTTGGTGCTCTATGAGGAGAACACTAAAAGTCATACTTAATGCTTGGAGCTAGACTTAACCTCTGAAAATGCCTGGAAATAAACTCTTGTTCATTTCAATGATTATAGGGTAAAATATACAATTTACTGCTTTTAGGCTCAATTAATTCACCTGACATTCAATAAAGATGTCTGGCAAGATGTCTACTACTTCTACAACAAAAATGTGTGTCTTACTTTCAGTTTGGTGAAATGAATGCCACAGCAATCCTGCATGAGACCACTATGAAAGGGGTACTGTAACAGATGGAATCTCTGCATCTTTAGCAGAGTGTTAACTTCATTTAAGCTATTTTATTTTCATTCAGAAAGATAATTTTCCAAATCTTCTACTAGAAGTAAAAAACCCAAACAACTACATAGGCCAATGCAAGTCATGGTGTGTGTTGGTTTAAAGAGTGTTCAATTCATTAAGCACATCCTACAGATACAAAGAAGGAATTCCTTCATTTTATTCTGCCTTTGGCATTGTGGTTGTGTGATGTACATTTCAGCTCATTATATTCCCTCCCTATAACAGTAATAGTCACAGACTTGCAGGATCACAGGATCACACAGGTGTTTGAAGAGATCTCTGGGGATCATCTAGTCCAACCACCTGCTAAAACAGGATCAACTAGAGCAAGTTGTATAAGAAACCATCCAGATAGGTAGGTTTTTAGTATTTCCAAATAAGAAGACTTCACAACCTCTCTGGGCAGACTGTTCCAGTGCTCTGTCACCCTCTAAGGAAGTAAATTTTGTTGACTATGTATAGCTAGAACTTCTTGTATTCCACTTTGTGCACATTGCCCCTTTTCCTGTCACTTGGCACCACTAAAAAGAGACTGACCCCATGCTCTTGACACCCACCTATTAGATACTTACAGGTATTAATGTCATTTAAATAATGATGTAATAGTAATTAACATCACTTGAGGGTTTTTTGATCCTCTGCATACTGTGTTGAGGAGAACTGGTGAGTGGCACAGGAAATCTGAATTGTTTAATGTAAAGAAATGTTAAGGGGAAGAGAAGACATGCAACTGTCTCCTTATAGTATTGAACTGGCAATTCATACCTAAGGTCAATACTAAGTAGGGTTGTGAACTACAGCATTGTGTTGTCATTCAGGTATTTTTATATGACAGGAAAATTACACTTTTTAAGCTGGAGCACTGTATAAGGAAATCAAGTTATCATTACTACTCTCCACTTTCTGTATTATCTTTGGATTTCTGTGGGAGAACAGGAATACTCTTCTAGTTGGCTGAAAATTATTCAGTTATTATTTTCCCTCCTGTTAGAGAAGAGACTGTTCTGTAACAGCATTGTAAATCTTATAAAGCATGATGCCTCTGTTTTGTAATACCCTCTTGGCAAGGAAAATTCTTGTCTTGGTTCTGCATAGAAGATTATGGCACAAGTACAATATTTCACATTTCACAGGAATGACAGTAAGTTCTTTGACTTCAAAAGAAGCTTTTGAAGACAAATATTTGGCCAGTGCAGGTCTGACACAACACACTTCAATGAAACATTGTGGTTTATACTAGTCGAGGATCTTGCCTTTCTCAAAAGTGAATCTATTTAGGGTTATGTAACTCAGTAAATCCAGTTGTGTTTATTTCCAATGACAAAACTGAAGCACCTCTACACTAGATATCTAAGAATCTCAACAGGAAACAGTGAGTAATCACATCTCTGTATACTTAAGGAGATAGAAGTCAGACAGAAGAAATTAAGCATAAGTGGAAAAAAACCAGCCAAAACATATTGCTGAAATAAAAATTAAAGACACCTCATATATTGCTGTGTTTAATAATTTTCATTATTTTTATAATTTCTGCATATTGAAGTTGCTCCAAAGAAAAAACTTTGATCCTGACCATAATATCAGTCAGTGAAAAACCTTTTATCCATGCATGAGTATATATAAAATGAGTAAAACTGTAAGTTAAATGAATTCAAGTAGAATTTACAGTTTTTGGTGCCAGATTTTAAACAAAGGAGCACAGGTATTGGAAAACACTGAGCTTACTAGAAACCATGTCAAAATGAGTATGTAGGTACAGTAGTATGATTGAAGTTGGTGAAGAGGGTTTTCTTCTAATCTGGTTAATATTTTTGAAGGCAGAAGCTCCAGGCTACTGTGACTGTTCTACCCCAGGCAGTAATCCCAGGCTACAGAAGTACTTTGGGACATCTGAATAGAACTGTCGTGAAACCTTAATTGGTATTCATAGAAGAATATCCCAAGCAAAACAAAATCCTCTGGTGAATGTGGTAGGATGTCTGATGACAAAGCAGCTGGAAAAGGCTGAGGTACTCAATGTCCTCTTTGCCTTGGTATTTACTGGTAAGATCAGCCTTTAGGAATTCTAGGTCCCTGGACCACAGGAAAGGTGGAGCAAGAAAAGCTCAACCTTTGTGCTTCACTAGCCAGAAAGCCTTCTACAGTGAAATGACTAAACCAGTGAGGAGAGAGCAGTGTATATTGTTCATCTCAGTTTCAGTAAGGCTTTTGACAATGTTTCACATAACACACTCATAAACAAACTGATGAAGTACAGGCTAGGTAGCAGACAATGAGATAGAGTGCCAACTAGCTGAATCCTCAGGCTCTAGGAGTTATGATCCAAAACACAATCTTCAGCTTGGAGGCCACTGACTTATAGTGAAGCTCAGGGTTAATATTGTGCATCACTTTAATTAATGTCCTGGGTAATGGGACATATTGCACCCTCAACCGGTTTGCAGATAGTGCAGGACCTCATGAAGGTAATGAAGTGAAATATAAAAGCCTGCACATGAGGAGGAATCATTCCAGACGCTAGTACATGATGAGATTCAAATGACTGAAAAACAATTTGGAAAGGAAAGACCTGTGGGACTCAAAGCTGACCATGAGCCAGAGGTGCACCCTCATGGTAAACAAGGCCAATGGCATCTTTGATACACATAGGCAGAGTATGTCCAGCAGGGGAAAAGAGGTCATTCTTAACCTTTGCTCAGCACTGGTGAGACACTTCTGGAGTTCTGTGCACAACTCTGCATTCCCCAATACAAGACAGGCATGGACATACTGGAGCAAGTCCAGCAAAGAGTCAAGAAGATGCTTAAGGGAGTGAAGTACTTGTTGAATGGGGAGAGGACAAGATAGCTAGGATTGTTTAATCTGGACAGTAGACTTCTCAGGGAGATATCATCAGTGTGTATAAGTTACCAGTGGAGAGGAGCTAGACCTTTCTCAGTGGTGCCCAATGACAGAGAAAGAGACCATGGGCCATCATTAAAATACAGGATACTCCATTAAAACTCTTTTACTGTGAGGGTCATCAAACACTGGAACAGGTTGCCCAGAGAAGTTGTGGAGTCTCCATTCCTGGAATGTGTGTAGATAATCTTGGGCAATTTATACTATTTGATTAGGATTTGAGTAGGGCATTTGAACTACATGATCTTCAGAGTTCTCTTCCAACATCAACTATCCAGTGATTCTGTGGTAAAAAATATTCTACTGTGAAGAAACTAATTTAATTTTTTAAACATCTCCTGTTTGTTTCCTTCTTGCTAATGTTTTATTGTCTCAAAGATTTTTGTGTTACATAACATCCTGTATAAAATCTGTGTGACTAATCTAACGTTTCAAAACCATATAAATACAGCATCTTTCCTCTTTAAAAGAATAAAAAACAAACGGACCACTAAAAAAAAACCTCTGATAGACAAAATCAATAAAAATCTTAAAGAAGTTAATGAAGCCCAGGATACTAATATCAGTTCATGTACAATTGCAAACTGTAGAAAGTGAAACACTTGATGCAAGTTTAATTTGTTCTAACATGTTCTGCAGCCATAGCAAATTTACTAAAGGTTTAGTCAAATTCAGTTGAAGTTAAATTAGGCATGCATCTTGATTCTTGGTTAACATTTTTCAGCTGCATCCTCCTAAACTAGTATAAATAATAATAACTAAAAAGTCAGTACAAGCTGAATTCTGCAACTTATATTCCACTATGAGTTACACTTTAGACTTTTCAAGCTAATCGTTAAATTTAGACATAATAGTTAGCACTGTACAACCTTTACCATAAGTATCAACTTTATCACTTGCTTTCAAGGTGACATTTCAAACTCAATTACATTTTTGTATGTCCCACACTGGTAGCTTTGACACATTCTAAGACAACAAAACCTAGAAATGGGCCAAATGTAAATTGTCATGACAAGGTTCATGATAAGGAATAGACCATTTATTCCCCTTCTGTTTTAATTTTGGGTAAAAATGCAATCTTTTTAGATACAAATTATATCTTATCAGAGCAGTATGACTTTTTATCTCATGTTGGTTGAAATAAAATATAAATAATTAAATAGCCCATGTCCTGGGCTTCATCAAGAGAAGTGTGGCCAGCAGGGCAAGGGAGGTGATTCTCCCCCTTTACTCTGCTCTCATCAGACCCCACCTGGAATACTGTGTACAGTTCTAGAGCCCCCAAAAGAAGAAGGGCATTGAACTGTTGGAGCGAAGTCCAGAGGAGGGCCACGAAGATGATCACAAAGCTGCAGCACCTCTCCTATGAGAATAGACTACGAGAATTGGGGCTCTTCAGCCTGGAGCAGTGAAGGCTTCGAGGAGACCTTGTGGTGGCCTCCCAGTATCTGAAGGGGGCCTACAGGAGGGCTGGGGAGGGACTACTTAAAAGGACTTGTAATGACAGGACGAGGAGTAATGGGTTTAAACTGGCAGAGGGGAGACATAAAGTAGATATTAGGAAGAAATTCTTTGCAGTGAGAGTGGTGAGACACTGGAATAGGTTGCCCAGGGAGGTTGTGGATGCTCACTCCCTGGAGGCTGGATGAGGCTTTGAGCAACCTGTTCTAGTGGGAAGTGTCCCTGACTATGGCGGGGATGGGGGTGGGGTGTGGGGGTGGTGGTGTGGAACTGGATGAACTTTGAGGTCCCTTCCAACCTAAACCATTCTATGATTCTATGTATAGAATTCCACTGTGTGAGAATTGTATCTATCAACTTCAGAATTTCCAGGAGTCCTTATTAACAAGTACACTGGAATCCTTATTAGCAAGTACATGAACATTGCTGAGAGATGCTACCTGGAGTTGCTTTTTAGCATGGTAAGGTATGAATCTGAGAACTTCAAAAGATAGTTTCAACAAACAGTCAAACCTACACAGAAACTCACAGCTGGATTTCATGTTATGTTTACTTAGTAGGGCCTACCCTTATGAGGTTTTTGCTCTGCAGCTGTATAAAGACTAAAATTCAAAGCCACTTACTCCTGATCATCATTCAGAATTTCAGAGTTGAACTGAACTCATTTGTTTTCAAGAGATATGTAGTGAAAGATCTTAAATTTGCAATAACATGAGCCAGTTGTACCTTGATATATTTCTATCTACTTGTTTAATAGGTTCACAATGGGAAAGAGTCCTTTGCAGCTGCTAAGGTATAAATACTAATATACATCACACATATGACACTGTTCTAAACTGCACCCTTTTAAGCTGACTTTAGAACAAAGTAGAACATAGAGGGAAGTGTCTGTTGTCAGTCCATAAAAGGAACAGAACAGTACTTTAAACAAAGAATGTCTATAAGATTCCAGTTTTCTATTGATGAGAAGCTGGAGGCATTTGAAATTAACATTCATTTGGGCCTCTTCCACAGTAAAGGACAATGAGTGATAATGTTTGTCCTAGGGCTTGTTTATGTTTTGTTTTCATCCTCTTGCATCCTCTTTCTCTTGGTTGTAAGAATAGTCACAATGCCCATGGCTCTAAACAGAATGCTCTTCAATACCTACACTTCTTCAGCTTTTGTTCCTTATTGATAAAGAAAACTATGACTTGGAAGCTTTGACATTCTCTTCCAAATCCTTTGCTGACTTAAAACCCCTATTCTCTCACAAAGGAAGGAAGCTGTATGACTTTATGGATAACATCTTTTCCCTCTGTCCTCATCTGTTTGTTGTTATATCTATGATCTAGAACTTTTCCAGGATCTGAACTCTAGAAGCACTTTTTCGCTAAGAGGGATGGGATATAGGTTCCTAACATTCAACCAATTAAAATGTCAAAGAAGTACCCAAATATGATGTGTGCTCTCCAAAGCATAATCAGCATGTTGGAGTTCTGAGCACTAGAAATACTGATGGTACTTCACATATGATGTGTTATTTTAATATTAAAGGTTTATTCAACAGAAATGTTCTGTACACTGTTTTCAAAATTTCTTTTTTTTTTATTCTATTGTGTAACACAAGATTTTTTTCCCCTGAATTAAAACAGTAAATGAATGATGCATGCAATATAATAAAAAGCTGCTTTACTGCTATTCTGAGATGTATTCTGAAATGTTGCAGTTACATCTGGTTCTGTTCAATCCTTGTTAATTTGACCAGACAAGGATGATTAGCATGACAAGCTTTGGAAGGTCCATTTGACCTAATCTCAGACACACAGTGTCAGTATCTAAACCCTGCCTAATGTTGTTAGGCTGAATTGGCAATTATAAGGAAAAGTAGACATAATCAGAATGCAATTCATATATACAGCAGTATATTACAGGAGATGTCTTACAGAAAGCTTCTTTTTTTCCTTTGACTCTAAAGAGAATTGAGGATGATTGTCCCAAGAGGCCTACAATTAGTCTAAGAATTCCTTACAAGATTTTTTTAAAAGAACCACCTTACCCAAGAAGAATGTAGTTGCTCTCTACAACCACCTAAAAAGAAGCTGTAGTGAGGTGGTGGATGGGCTCTTCTCTCTAGTATTAAGTAATAGAAAGAGAGAAAATGGCCTTAAGTCATGCCAGGGGAGATCTAGATTGAACATTAGGGAAAAAAATCTTTACTGAAATAGTGGTCAAGCATTGGAATAGGCTGCCCAAGGAGGTGGTGGTTTCACCATCCCTGGAGGTATTTAAAAAATGTGTGTAGACATGGCACTTTGGGACATGTTTTAATGGTTATGGTGG
>VWZI01007558.1:32862-58079 GCA_013396835.1 Psilopogon haemacephalus
AAGGAAAGGAAAGGGAAGGGAAGGGAAGGGAAGGGAAGGGAAGGGAAGGGAAGGGAAGGGAAACACCTCCAGGGGTCTGGCCCCAAACACCTCCCTGCAGGGGCAACCCATTCCAGCCTCTCACCACTCTCATGCTCAACAACTTCCTCCTCACCTCCAATCTGAATCTCCTCACCTCCACCTTTGCTCCATTCCCCCTAGACCTGTCCCTACCTGACAGCCTAAAAAGTCCCTCCCCAGCTTTTTTGTCCTGGAAGGACACAAGAAGGTCACCTGGGAGCCTCCTCTTCTCCAGCCTGCACAGCCCCAACTCTTTCAGTCTGTTCTCATAGGAGAGGTGTTGCAGCCCTCTGAGCATTTCTGAATGGGAGCTGTGCTGGCTTCACTCAGCCTCCCTGAAGAGTTGGAGCAGTCAGGTTAGAAGTACTCCTGATGTTGGCTGGGTGCAAGCTGCAGCTCAGCCAGCTGAGGGAGCACAGAACTGCTGCTGCAAGGTGAAGTTCAGACATCCTTCAGGCTAACCTTTAATTTTTTTTTCCAGTATTGTATTCCTCTGCTGTTTTTCAAAAGCCTGAGGGTTGTGGTTGGTTTGGTTTTTGTTTTTTTTTCCCCTTTTCCTATTTTAAAGTAAATCAGGGACATGTTTTGGGGCCTCACAAAGCCTTGGTGCTGCTTCTTTCACTAACAGCAGTTCTGCTGCGTGCAGCAAAGAGCTGCTCAAAGACATTTTGACTTCAGCACCCCTGAGCTACACTGCCCTCATTAACAATTCATGACACTTAAGGCTTCCTGCTTCCTCATAATGTCACCATTGATTACAACTTTAAATGGCAAGACCCAGTTGTCAGGGGTGGCATCCTCAGCCCACACCAAGCAAATAGGCCAGCACTGGAGGAGGGCTGGAGCCTGAAATATTGGAATCATAGAATCAGTCAGGATTGGAAAGGACCCACAAGAATCAGCCAGTTCTGACCCCCCTGCCATACCCAGGGACACCCTACCCTAGATCAGGCTGCCCACAGCCTCTGCCAGCCTGGCCCCAAACACCTCCAGGGATGTGGCCTCGACCACCTCCCTGGACAACCTATTCCAGGCTCTCACCAGTCTCAAATCCTTGCCCTACTCCAGCAGCCTCCGTAGTTAGTCTTTGTCATAGAATCCTAGAATCAGTCAGGGTTGGAATGGACCACAAGGATCAGCCAGTTCCAACCCCCCTGCCATGCCCAGGGACACCCTACCCTAGAGCAGGCTGCCCACAGCCTTATCCAGCCTGGCTGCAAACACCTCCAGGAATGAGGCTTCTAACACCTCCCTGGGCAGGTTGGAAAACACTTCCAAGCTCATCCAGTCCAACCTAGCACCCAGCCCTATCCAATCAACACAACCATGCGACTAAGTGCCCCATCCAGGCTTGTCTTGAACACCTCAAGGGATGGGGACTCCACTACCTCCCTGGGCAGCCCATTTGTAGGATCACAGAATTAACCAGGTTGGAAAAGACCTTTGAGATCATCGAGTCCAACCTGTCACCTAACCCTTCTAATTAACTAACCCATGAAACTAAGTGCCTCATGAAGCCTCCTCTTGAACACCTCCAGGGATGGGGACTCCAACACCTCCCCGGGCAGCCTATTCCAATGCCAATCACTCTCTCTGGGAAGAACTTCCTCCTAACATCCAGCCTGAACCTGCCCTGGCACAGCTTGAGGCTGTGTCCCCTTCTTCTGTTGCTGGTTGCCTGGGAGCAGAGCCCAACCCCAGCTGCTTACAACCTCCCTTCAGGTAGTTGTAGACAGTAACATCAGAGAGCAAAAACTGAGAGCATTTGCAGGTGATTTTAATGGGTTGTCCAGGCAGGTATCTGGGGCCACATCCCTGGAGATGTTTGCAGCCAGGCTGGCAGAGGCTGTGGGCAGCCTGCTCTAGGGTAGGGTGTCCCTGGGCATGGCAGGGAGTTGGAACTGGCTGATCCTTGTGGTCCCTTCCAACCCTGACTGATTCTATGAATCATTCTAACTAGAGCATCCTATACCTTTAACTCAAATGATTCCTTCTTGCTGTTTAACATCTTGGGGCTGAGTTTTTTTTCTTGTTTGCAGGTTAGTAGAGTAGAGCTGACCTTTGGAGTGGTATCTCTGCATGTCTGCCTTCATCTTCTCTTTGAAGTTGCTGCGGTAGTGGTGGTGATGGGAAGCACTAAGGTAGAAGTGCTCTCCTCTCTTCCCAAACACTCCTGCTTCTCCTGCGGAGCTCCATTGTTTTCCCAGGCTCCAGCCTTGAAGGCTGAGCTGTTTGTTGTAACAGAAACAGCCTCAGGCCAGCACCTGTTCTTTGGGGATGCTGCACCGGCTCAGATCTCTTCAGCATCCTTTTCATGCTTTGAAAACGTCAGCTAAGAAAAGGGGAGGGGGAGGCTTCAGAGAGAAAATAGAGCCTCATTAGGTGCTGTAGGCATACAGCAGGCTACCTGCTCTTGGATGCTATTAGCTTCCCACTCTTCTCTTTACATTTTGGGCGCTGTGGCCATTTGCCTTTATCCCTCCACCAAGCACTGCCAGCACCATCTCCAAGGTGCCGAACGGTGAGAGCAGTAATTAGCCCTGCCACGGCTATCAAAGCTGGGAAAACTCTATTTAAAGCCAGGTTAGGGGTACCGAAGGTGTTAAGTGAGGCAGTTTCCAGGCTAATAGTCGTGGGATGGCTAATTAGAGGGCTGGAAGCACTTGGGAATGGCAGGAGCCTGGCTGGAGGTGGGATGGAGCTTGAAGGAAGAGTGGAAGAATAGAATGAGCCAGGTTGGAAGAGACCTCCAAGATCATCCAGGTCAATCTATCACCCAGCCCTAGCCAATGGCACTAAGTGCTCCATCCAGGCTTGTCCCTCCAGGGATGGGGACTCCACCACCTCCCCGGGCAGCCCATTCCAATGCCAATCACTCTCTCTGTGTAGAACCTCCCCACCGTGGGCAGGGACACTTCTCAACTAGGCTCAGCTCAAGGTCTCATCCCACCTGGCCTTCAACACCAGCAGGGAGAAGGCAGCCACAAGCCTGTGTCTCACCTCCTTCCTACTGAACAACTTCTTCCTCAGCTCCACTCTAACCCTGCTCTCTCTCAGCAGCAAATCATTCCCCATCAGCCTGTCTGCAGATACCCTCAGCAGAAGTCTCTCTGCAGCCTTCCTGCAGGATCCCTTCAGCTCTTGGCAGGCAGCTCTGAGATCCCCCTGGAGCCTTCTCCTCTCCAGGTTGCACACCCCCAGCTCCTTCAGCCTGTCCTCATGGCAGAGCTGCTCCAATCCTTTCTCCCACCTGGTAGGTGACCAACGTTAGAGGAAATGGCTTGTGAGGAGCTTTCTGTGGTAGAGGAAAGCAACTGGAGGCCCAGAAGAGGCTCATCAGGAAGCCTGAGAGAGGACAAAGACTAACTGGAGAGGCTGCTGGGGAGGTGACTTCTTTTTTTTTTTTTTCCTGGAGCTTAAACATGCTAACAGCTGGGTGACAAAAAAGCCTGGGGACAATTTCCTCCTCTTCCTGCATAGGCTGCTGAACATCAGCTACCTAAATACCACTAGTTATTTTACTGAATTTCTCCCTAGAGGGGCTGTAATGAGAGAGAATGGGGAGTATATTTTGGAAGCAATTAGCCTTAAATGTCTCCTTCTTTATTTTCTCCTTTTTTTTTTTTTATTTTATTTATTTTTTTTTAAGCAGAGTCTTCAGGGAGCTCACTACAACGTGGGCTAATGGGCTGGGTGTCTTCTGCTGCCTGTGCTCCATCTTCAGGGGTGGCAGCTAAACGTGCATCCCTGGCATCTCCAATGAGGGCTTTGGAAGCTTGGAATTCAGGGAGTGAGAAAGGCAAGAGATGGAAGTGGGGGGTGGGGGGGGTGTTGCAGCTTGTGGCTAAATGCACTGCACAGAGTGAGAAGGAGAAAAACAATCAGAAAGTTTTCAAGGGAAAGAGGCAATCCTCTAAAAGGAGGAGCAAAAGAGAAAGAAGTCTGTGGTAGAATTGTGGAAAGGCTTAGGTTGGAAGGGACCTCAGGGATCATCTGCCCCAACCTCCCCACCATGGGCAGGGGCAACACTCAACTAGGCTCAGCTGCTCAAGGCTTCATCCAGCCTGGCATTGGACATCCCCAGGGAGGAGGCAGCCACAACCTCCCTGGGCAGCCTATTCCAGGCTCTCACCACCCTCTATCTGAAGAACTCCTTCCTCAGCTCCACTCTAACCCTGCTCCGCCTCAGCATCAAACCATTCCCACTTGGCCTCTCTCTAGACACCCTCAGGATAAGTCTCTCTGCAGCCTTCCTGCAGGGTCTCTTCAGCTCTTGGCAGGCAGCTCTGAGGACCCTTGGAGCCTTCTCTCCTCCAGGCTGTTCACCTCCAGCTCCCTCAGCCTGTGAGAGCTGCTCCAGCCCTTGGCTTATCTTTGTGGCCTCCTCTGGACTCTCTCCACCAGCTCTGTGTCCTTCTTCTGCTGGGGACAGCAGAACTGGAAGCAGGATTGGAGATGGAGGTCTCCCAAGAACAGAGTTTATAGCTCCTTAGAGATTTTCCAAGTTTTCAGCAAGGCAGGGAATACTATGCAATGGCAAAGGGAGGCAAACTTAAACCACAGAATTATTTGAGGTTGGAAAAGACCTCTAAGATCATCAAATCCAACCTATCGCCCAACACCTCCATGACCACTGGAAACTTGGTGAAAGAAGCTGATAGCCCATCTTGTGAGGCAGTGCAGGATGCATGGGGAGGAAAGCAGCCTCATTCCTCTCCTCTTCTCCCTTCCTGCTGCTTTTAGGAGCTTGCCTCCCTCTGCCTCCTGCCACTTTGTCAGATTGAAGATCTCAGACCAAATGCAGGGCTGGGACTGTTGCTATGGATCCGCACAGTGCCGAGCAGCTCTCGTTATCCACAGGACCAATTGACTGCCAGCCCTGTTTCTCCTCAAGGCCCAGTTTTCACTTGATGAAAAGCTCAACATGAACCTGCAGTGTGAGTGCAGCCCCAGACAGCAACCCCGTGCTGGGCTGCAGCAAGAGCAGCTGTGGGCAGCAGGGCAAGGGAGGGGATTGTGCCCCTTGGCTCTGCTCTCCTCACACCCCACCTGCAGCACTGTCTGCAGCTCTGCAGCCCCCAGCACAAGCAGCACATGGAAGTCTTGGAGCCAGGGCAGAGGAGGCCACCGAGATGCAGCTGAGAGGGCTGCAGCAGCTCTGCTCTGAGCACAGGCTGAGAGAATTGGGGCTCTGCAGCCTGGAGAGGAGAAGGCTTCCAGAAGACCTTGGAGTGGCCTTACAGAATCTGAAGGGGGCTACAGAAGGGCTGAGGAGGGACTATTGACAAAGGCTTGGAACTGGAGGAAGAGGAATGGGTTTAAAGTGTCAGAGGGGAGATTGAAAGTGGATGTTAGGAAGAAGTTGTTTGGAGTGAGGGTGGTGAGATACTGGCACAGGTTGCCCAGGGAGGTTGTGGAGCACAGAATCTTCAATCTCATTCTGTGCTTCACAACCTCCCTAGAGGTGTTCAGGACTAGGTTGCATGAGGCTTTGAGCAACCTGTTCTAGTGGGAGGTGTCCCTGCCTATGGCAGGGGGTTGGAACTGGCTGAGCTTTGAGCTCCCTTCCAACCTAAACCATTCTATGATCCTGTCCCTATGACTTTCCCTGACCTCTGCTGAGATCTTCAGCTATTTTTATAAGGCAACCACAACTGCCTGCAGTCCTGCTGCTGGTGTCAGCTACATCTACCCCACCTAAGGCAGAGTCCTGACACACCTGGAGCTTGTTAGGGGCTGATGAAGATCAACTGCACCTCATCTGCCTAATTGAGCAACTGACCACACCAAACCCACGAGAGCATAAATGGAGCTGTAGGAGAGAGAAGGTTTCTGTTGTGACTCAGGAACTTCTCTCCTTCAGAATAGAGCTTGAGGAACCTCATCCCTCCATCCTCCATGCCTTGGTGAGTATAGAGAAAAAGATATCCTGGGTGTCTGTGGGAGGTTTTCCTTTGCTGAGTGAGTTGTGTGCACATTTTGGGTCATCTCTCCAAACAGTTTTGTTGCAGTCTTAGAATTATAGAATGGTTTAGGTTGGAAGGGAGCTCAAAGCTCAGCCAGTTCCAACTCTCCTGTGCCATAGGCAGGGACACCTCCCACTAGAACAGGTCACTCAAAGCCTCATCCAACCTGTCCCTTTGCTGCATTTTAAAGGGCAAATCCTGCTGCTGGTGGCAGCTGAAACTACTCCCCCTAAGGCAGAGTCCTGACACACCTGGAGCTTGTGAGCAGCTGATGAGGATCAGCTGCACCTCATCTGCCTAATTGAGCAACTGACCACACCAAACCCACGAGGGCATAAATGGAGCTGCAGAAGGAAGGAGAAGGTTTTTTTTTTGGCGGCTCAGGAACTTCTCTCCTTCAGAACAGAGCCTGAGGAACCTCACCCCTCCACCCTCCCTGCCTTGGTGAGTATAGAGAAAAAGATACCCTGGGTGTCTGTGGGAGGTTTTCTTTGGCTGAGTGAGTTGTGTGCACATTTTGGGTCATGTCTCCAAGTGGTTTAATTAGTTGGGCAGCTGTGTTTTCCCAGCTGCCATCTGAACTCTTGTGACTGTGTTGGAAGCAGAACAGTTTTAATTGCAATAACTCTGTGGCTGTTAGCACCGAGCTTGTTTCCCCTTCCTACCTGCTGTTTCTTTTGCACCCACATGTATGCATCTGTTTGCTTTGCTGCTGAATCCCTCAAGGATGCACTCCTATCCCAAGGGATGGGAGAGTTGGCAAGCTGCAGGCAGCCAGGGCCTCAGAGGGAATTCCAACCTCCCTTTTGGCTTTCAATAGCTGCCTTGCGATTCAGCTGATATTTAGGTGGCAGAAGTGCTTGTGCCCAAGGTTGGGGGAGGGCAGAGAGCTAAATCAAATCTCACCCTGAGCTGTAGCTGTTGTTTGGTTGCAGCCTGGCGTGTCCTGCTGCTGCTGCACTCTGGTTTGACATCCTGGTGGGGCAAGATCTATTTTCTGCCTCTTTTCACAGGCTGGGAGAGGAACCTCTGCTGTTTGACAAAGTCAAGCTGAGGTTTGTCCAACAGTGAACTCCCTAATGAGGGGGATTTATTTGCTGCTGCTTTTCTGCAACCCTGCAAACCAGGTAGGGAAGCTAATAAATTAGGTGATAAGGCAAGGGGGGAAAAAAGTAGTTCTTCAGTCTGCTCAACACTGAGGTTCTCTCTTCTGATTCAGTGACACTGAGAACTCTCATTACTATCGTGGGTGAGTTAAGCAGAGGAGTTTCAGCTGAGGTGAATACAGAACTGATTCCTTTGCTAAGCAGACTCTATGGAGTGTTTTTCCTGGAGCTGCTGCCTGCCTGCCTGCCAGTGGATGGGCACATTCCCTGGCACTGGTGGCAACACAAGAGGCTTGCAGTGCCTTTCCAACTGCACCTGAGCATTCTGTGCTGGAGCAGGATGGATGTTGGTTGCATGGATGGGGGAGCCTTACTCGTGGGCAACCTGTTTCCATCTATTCCTGTTATACATATTTCCACCTATTCTTATCTAATAAATTAGAGAACAAGGGTGGAGGAGAAGTTGTTCTTCAGTTGGTTCAACACTGGGATTCTTTCTTCTGATTCAGTGACACTGAGAACCCTCATTCCTATTATGGGCAAGATTCAGCTGAGGTGAACACAGAACTGATTCCTTTCCTAAGCAGACTCTATGGAGTGTTTTTCCTGGAGCTGTTGCCTGCTTTCCATGGGCGCAGCCAGTGGGATTGGCACATTCCTTGGCACTGCTTGGCAGCACAAGAGGCTTGCAGTGCTTTTCCAACTGCACCTGAGGCTCCTGTGCTGGAGCAGGATGGATGCTGGTTGCATGGAAGGAGGAGCCTTACTCATGGGCAACCTGTTTCCAACTGTTCTTCTTATCTAATACATATTTCCACCTATTCTTATCTAATAAATTAGATAACAAGAGGAGGGGAGAAGTTGTACTTCAGTCTGCTCAATACTGGGATACTTTCTTCTGATTCAGTGACACTGAGAACCCTCATTCCTATCATGGGTGAGATTCAGCTGAGGTAAACACTGAACTGATTCCTTTCCTAAGCAGACTCCATGGATTGTTTTCCCTGGAGCTGCTGGGCTGCCATGGGCACAGCCAGTGGGGTTGGCACATTCCCTGGCACTGCTTGGCAGCACTGGAGTCTTGCAGTGCCTTTCCAACTGCACCTGAGGCAGAAGCAGGATTGATGCTGGTTGTATGGAAGGGGGAGCCTTACTTATGGGCCTGTTTCCATCTATTCCTATTATCTAATAAATTAGGTAATATTCAGATAACATATCTAAAAAATTAGATAAGGGGAGGTGGGAAAGTAGTTCTTCAGTCTGTTCAACACTGGGATTCCTTCTTCTGATTCAGAGAAAAGTGAGAACCCTCATTACTACCATGGGTGAGTTAAACAGAGGAGATTCAAGGGAGACTTTCCATGGATCTGCTGGGATGCTATGGGCACAGCCAGTGGGGTTGGCACATTCCTTGGCAGCACAGCAGTCTTGCAGTGCCTTTCCAACCACACCTGAGGTTCCTGTCCTGCAGCAGGCTGGATGTTGGTCGCACTGAAGGGGGCAACCTGTTCCCATCTATTCCTTTCTCTTTGTACTTCCATCGCATTCCTTCGAATCAGGAGGAGTCTTCCCACGTGTTCTCCTTCTCCTGCTGAGAATTAGGTACTCTGGAGGACTAAGGAATGGTTTGGGTTTAAAAATAATTGAGGAAAGAGGGGGGGGGAGAAAAAAAAATAAAAAGGAAGAAGGTTTTGGTGACAACTAAGCCCAAACAAGCCCATCTGTTCCTGAGATGTGTGTGGGTTTGTCTGCAGCATGCTCATTAATCACAAAGGCCAAGCATTTGCAGAAACTTTCCCATCTTTTCCCCTACAAGTGGCTTCCTAAATAGCTTCAAAATATTGGCTTTGACCCTTCCCCTTCAGGAACATGGGGAAAAAAAAAAATAAAAATCTGAGGATCTGCTGATTCCTTGCCTGGTTAGGAGAAACAAAAACAGTGCAACTGGGCTGCTCTGTTCGTTTTCCTGCATGTTGCTCATCTAAGCATATCAGGAGCCTGCTTCCTTGCTGGTGTTGAGTGACTGTGGCTGTTGACATCAGAAGCTGAGTCATCAGGGAGCTGAGGCTGTGATGTGATTACCTCTGGCAGTGTAAACACCTCATGAGCTGAATGCTTAAACCCTAGTGGAAGCAGGAGGTAGAATGACTCTGCCCAAGTAGAATCATAGAATGGGTTAGGTTGGAAGGGAGCTCAAAGCTCAGCCAGTTCCAACCCCCCTGTGCCATAGGCAGGGACACCTCCCACTAAAACAGGTTGCTCAGGGCCTCGTTCAACCTAGTCCTGAACACCTCCAGGGAGGTTGTGGAGCACAGAAGCACCGAACGTGATCAAAGATTCTGTGCTTCTATGCGCCACAACCTCCCTGGGGGTGTTGAGGACCAGGTTAGTTGAGTCTTTGAGCAACCTGTTCTAGTGGGAGGTGTCCCTGCCTATGGCACAGGGGGGTTGAAACTGGCTGAGCTCTGAGCTCCCTTCCAACCTAACCCATTCTATGATTCTCCATCTGAGCATAAGCCAACTTGGGCTTCTACCACTCTATTGCCATTATTTTTTCTTTTTTTACTACTCTATTGCCATTATTTTTTCTTTTTTTACTACTCTATTGCAATTATTTTTTTTTTCTACCACTCTATTGCCATTATTTTTTTTTTAGCAGCCTAAATTGCTTTTGCTAGGGGGGATAAATTCAAAAGCAAGGATCAGTTGTGCCTTCAAAGTAACTGAGATGTTTCAGTGCATCCCGTCAAGCTTTTGCCTGGCCTCTCTAGATCCTTGCTTTCTGCTTGCTGGCCTGTCAAGGTCTCAGTGTTTCCATCTGTTAAGTGGTGGCTATAATTAGCTCCTCTTTCACAACTTCTCCTGTTTTGACACTCCCAGTGCTCAGCCCTCTGCATTTCGGTGCCTGGGAAATAAATGTGAGAGCAAAACATAGAATCAGTCAGGGTTGGAAGGGACCACAAGGATCATCTAGTTCCAACTCTGCCTGCCATGGGCAGGGACACCCTACCCTAGATTTGGTTGCCCACAGCCTCTGCCAGCCTGGCTGCAAACATCATTTTAGGCTATTAGGTAGGGAGAGGACTAGGGGGAATGGAGCAAGGCTGGAGGTGGGGAGATTGAGAGTGGAGGTGAGGAGGAAGTTGTTGAGCATGAAAGTGGTGAGAGCCTGGAATGGGTTGCTCAGGGAGGTGTTTGGGGCCACATCCCTGGAGGTGTTTTTGGCCAGGCTGGCAGAGGCTGTGGGCAGCCTGCTCTAGGGTAGGGTGTCCCTGGGCATGGCAGGGAGGTTGGAACTGGCTGCTCCTTGTGGTCCCTTCCAACCCTGACTGATTCTATGATTCTAAATGTTGGTTTCTGAGCTGCAGCAAGCTGGAGGTCCCTTCCAACCCCTAACATTCTGTTTCTCAGGAGGTAGGAGCCACGCCACAAAGAATCCTCCCTAGGCAACCTGATGCTCTGTGATTTCTCTCTCCTAAACCCCAAAGAATCCTCCCCAGGTAACCTGATGCTCTGTGATTTCTCTCTCCTAAACCCCAAAGAATCCTCCCTAGGCAACCTGATGCTCTGTGATTTCTCTCTCCCAAACCCCAAAGAATCTTGCCTGGGTAACCTGGTGCCCTGTGATTTTTCTCTCCCAAACCCATCAGCCACTCATCTCTGAAGAGGAGGTTGTGGCTTTAGCTACCTTGAAAGCCTAAGGAACACGCTAGAAGTCTCTCATCCCGTTCTCACCCCGTGCCCTCCAGAGCTCATTTTTCAGCTGCCCAGGAGGCTCTGAATGGTAAATCAGTGGCACAGACAGCGTGCAGAGGCTCCTTTCTACCTACTGCCTGCACAAATGAGTCGAAGTGATTCATCTCCTCAGTGCTTTTTTCTTCCTGGACCTTTATACAGCTGTAATCCAGCGAAGTGTCAGGCTGGCTGGAGCCAGAGCCCTATAAAAGAAGTGACCCTGTCGTCTGTGTTGAAAATATATGACTGATTACAGAAAAGTATGGCTGCCTGGGAGGGCTGTGGCTGTAAAAATACTGCCTGAGGGACTGAAAATGGAACAGATGATGATGAACGTGTAATTACAGAATCGAGACACTTTCCAGTCCCAAAGTAGCATTTCACAGCTATTACTGCAAATGAGAGGGAGCATTTGCTTTGCTATTCATGCTCCTATCCTTTAGAGTGGTCTTTATTTATTTGTGTTTTGAAGTGCAACCGAGTCCCCAGGACTGGAAAAAAGGGAAAAAAAAGCCACAACAGATGGTGCAGGGGGAATTGAGAGGAGGTTCCAGTTCTGGCTTTAGAGTGGGGCCAGAAAAAGGCTCCTTAACCTCCAATGGGAACAGCAGGAATTAGTGGAATGAGCTAAAGAACAACAGGTGGGAATTAATACATGGAATCAGGTTGAAATGGACCATAGGGATCATAGAATGGTTTAGGTGGGAAGGGACCTCAGGGATCGGAGAAGGGTTTAGGTGGGAAGGGACCTCAGGGATCAGAAAATGGTTTAGGTAGGAAGGGACCTCAGGGATCAGAGAAGGGTTTAGGTGGGAAGGGACCTCAGGGATCGTAGAATGGTTTAGGTGGGAAGGGACCACAGGGATCGTAGAATGGTTTAGGTGGGAAGGGACCACAGGGATCGTAGAATGGTTTAGGTGGGAAGGGACCACAGGGATCGTAGAATGGTTTAGGTGGGAAGGGACCTCAGGGATCGTAGAATGGTTTAGGTGGGAAGGGACCTCAGGGTCAGTGTCAAGCCTCCTTTCCTACAGGGAGAACGTATCAGGAGATGGCATGGACCATGCTTGTCATGATGCTTGCATCCTTTCTGGCCACCTGGCAGCATATCAACTTAGAGAATCATAGAATGATTTAGGTTACAAGAGGGCAGAGGGTGTGAGGAGAGCAGAGCCAAGGGGCAGAATCTCCTCCCTTGCCCTGCTGCCCACAGCTGCTCTTGCTGCAGCCCAGCACAGGGTTGCTGTCTGGGGCTGCACTCACACTGCAGGCTCAAGTTGAGCTTTTCACCACCTCAGACCCCCTGATTCTTTGCCTCAGCTTCAACCACTCTGTTTCCAAACAAGCAGATCTGCCTCTCCAGTTGCCCACGGAGCTCTGGGGTAGTCCTTGGATTTGAGCATGCAGCTGGGTTGGAACAGAGCTCCGCAGCTGCCTGTTCTCTCCCCTTGCTGGATGCAGACGCTGCAAGGCGGACAGGACAAATTAGGTAACCTGGGTTGTGAGGCTGGGAACAAGCAGCAAGGAGATAGATGGCTGCAGCTGTGAGGCATGTGAAATGTCAGTCAGCTGGCTCAAAGAAGAGTAAGAGAGTCCTGGGAGGGGGACTCTTTTCAGAAGGAACTTATGCGATCTGACAGTCGCGGGCTCCAGAATTGAATTAATAAATCATTCACAGCTCTGGTTGGAATAGTTAATCCATGTTTTGTGCCCCAGCAGAGAGGAAAATGGCCTGCTTTCCTTGCTTTATGACATATTAGGCCTAAATAGAATTAATGATGAGGCTTGCTAACTTTATTTACTGTGGAGAAGAGCTGTTTCTCAGGGAATGGTGGAGGGAGAAGGGAAGGAATGAGCCATGAAGTGCTTATTTCCTCACTAAAGGCTTCTAATAACATTCCCCTCCTGCTTATTGCCCTATGTAGAGCTGTAGAACGATTTGGGTTGGAAGGGACCTTCAGGATCACCTAGTGGCAGTGGGATGGAGGTGGTTTTGCAGGTGGTGAGCAGGTAACAAGATTCAGTCTCTGCAGAGGAGTTGTGAGGAGTGGGACATGTGCATGAGCTGCACACTCAGCAAAACCAGGGCTTGGGAAAAGCTGCCAGAGTGACACCTCAGCTGCTTTAAGCAAAATGTAGCCTTCAGTTAGATAGAATCAGGAGAAGAAATTGCCCCTTTATGGGAATGAAAGGTTTGGGTTGGGTAATGGGAAGAGCTGGACAACAAGCAGGCAACCAGCAGCAGAAGGAGGGGACACAGCCTCAAGTTGTGGTCCTGGTCTCAGTGCCACTGCCATTATTTCACACAATGTGTGTCCATTAGAAATGCATTTACACTTCTCATATCTTGATTTAGCAGCTCTCCCCTTAATTTCCATGCTCTAGATTGATGCTGCCTGAGATAGAACATGTTGGGCAGAAGAGCAGACGAGGCTGGGAGAGGAGACAACATTAATAACCCCAAATGGAGCCTATCAAAGGGAGGATGTGTCCATGTGCATAGTCCACAGGGATCTACTCGGATGCTGCAGCTGCCTGAATTCCAGGGCAGTGGATTAGACTCAGGGGGGACCTCATTGCTGTCTGCAACTACCTGAAGGGAGGTTGTAGCCAGGTGGGGTTGGGCTCTTCTGCCAGGCAACCAGCAACAGAATGAGGGCAGACAGCCTCAAGTTGTGCCAGGGGGAGGTATAGGCTGGATGTTAGGAAGAAGTTCTTGCCAGAGAGAGTGATTGGCATTAGAATGGGCTGCCTGGGGAGGTGGTGGAGTCGCCATCCCTGGAGGTGTTCAAAGCCTGGATGGGCATTTAGTGCCATTGGTGCACTACCTAAAGGGAGGTTGTAGCTGGGTGGGGTTAGGCTCCAAGGATCTCCTGGAAACCTTCTCCTCTCCAGGCTGCAGAGCCTCAACTCTCTCATCCTGTCCTCAGAGCAGAGCTGCTGCAGCCCTCTGAGTACCTTCTGGCAGTATGATTCTTCCACAGTCACAGCCTGGTAAATTGGTGTTAACCCCAGTCAGAGGTGTTTTAATTGATACTTTGAGCTATAATCTGTAGTGGCCAAGGGGTGGAGATGTTTGCTCCTTGCAGCCTTTCCTGTTAGGTTGCAGCAGCCAGGAGCAGAGAGCTGGACAAAGAGTAGCTGCAGTTGTGAGGTGGTCTTTTGACTAAGCTCTGTTTGGGGTCAAGTGGAAAAATGGGGTGAGAAGAGAAGGGAGAACAGTCATTGCCTTCTGCAAGCTTGCTGCAGAGAACTTTTAGCTTTCTCCTAATGGTGGCAATTTAGTCATTGGTGTCTTTGAGAGCGCAGCATGAGATACAGATTGGAGGTAGACTGAGAGATTTGGACCTTTTTGTGGTGTTCATTAACCTCCAATTACTGGAGCTGCAGAAGTCTTCATATATCAGTGAAAGATTTGGGTTGAAGTGACCTCCAAAGGTCATCCAAGTCCAATCCCCTCCGCTGTCAGCAGGAGCATCCTCAACTAGATCACGTTGCCCACAGCCCTTGAATATCTCCAAGGATGGGGCCTCAGCCACCTCCCTGGGCAACCTCTTCCAATGTTCCAGCACCCTCATAGTAAAGACAATATTCAAAATGCTACTCTCTTTAAAGTACAGCACAGAAGAAGTGAGTGTGTGAAGAGCTCCTTAACCTTTCTGCTTCATCTACATGGAAAATAAAAATGAAGAAATCCTTTTTTTTTTTTTTTTTTTTTTTTAATTCAGGGAAAACAATTGGCATTTATTGACTGCAGCTGAGAGCTAAATCTTCCTTTCAAATGCTTCTCAATTTTCAGGGCTGTTTTTCAATGCATATCTTTAAATAGCAGAGATCAACTTAAGGCAGGATCTGGCCCCTTCCATTTAAGCAACGCTGCAGGAGCCTGGAGTAGCTACATGTGTTAAGTGGTCTGGCAGCACAATGCTGCTGAATGGACCCTGGAGTGTCAGGCAGCTGAAATGGCCTCAAAATGCTCAGAGTAATTCTCTCTGCGATTTGATTCTTAACATGTTAAAGCCACAGAACAGGCAGAAAGTTATTTTATGCAGATAGAACTAATCATAGGCTCACAGGATGTCAGGGGCTGGAAGGGACCCAAAGAGATCATCCAGTCCAAAGCCCTCCCCCCCTGCCAGAGCAGGAGCATCCAATCTAGCTCAAGTCACACAGGATGCTGAGGGGACTGCAGCACTGCCTGGGGAGGAGAGGCTGAGGGACCTGGGGCTGTTTAGGCTGCAGAAGAGAAGGCTGAGAGGGGATTGAATCAATGTTTGTCAGTCTCTGAGGGCTGGGGGTCAGGAGCAGGGGGACAGGCTCTGCTCACTGCTCCCTGCCATAGGCCAAGAAGCAATGGATGGAAGCTGCAGCACAGGAGGTTGCATCTCAACAGAGGAGGCAACTTCTTGCCTGTGTGGGTCCCAGAGCAGTGGCACAGGCTGCCCAGAGAGGTTGTGGAGTCTCTTTGTCTGGAGCCTTTGCAGGCCTGTCTGGGTATGTTGCTGTGTGCCCTGAGCTAGCTTGGATGCTCCTGCTGTGGCAGGGGAGTTGGACTCGATGACCTCTTTGGTTCCCTTCCAACCCCTGACATCCTTTGATCCTGTGATCTCTGAGGTCCATTCAATGATTCTGCGTCTCCAGTAGTAACTGAACAAATGCTTCACCTCTGTGCATTTAGAGGCTGCTGCGCTAACGACAGAGATGAACACCCAGATGTGTCTGGGAGCATAAATTGTTTTCACTTGTTGATAAAGAATAACTGGTTCATAATCAGCACAGAGCTCTCCTTTTCTTCTCTCGGTGACAGCTTCCCAATGCTGCCCGCAGACTGCGTGCAGGAGGTGATAAATCTTAATGATATCTTAAGTCTGAATTATTCATCTCTCTCTTCCCTTTGATGCTACACAATTGCTGATGATGGTATTGATGTTCCTGAGGGGCAAGGGAGTTAGCAGAGGAGGAGGAGGAGGAAGATTACCAACCCCACACACTGTACAAGCCACAGGCTGGTGGTCAGTGACCAATCTCTGGTCCCAAGTGCCACCTTGCCAAGCATCTTTGCTGCAGGAAGGCTCAGGCCAGAGGCAGCTGCAGGCACTGCAAAGCCCAACAGATGCCCTGCTGCAGAGGAGCTGTGTTTTTGTCAAGGAGCAGGTATTGGCAGCAGGCTGTCTTCAGCTAGAAACCTTCATCTTTATGCATGAACATAGCAGAACTTCCAGCCAAAGCCACAGGCACCTTTTCCTGAACACTGGCAGCAGCCGAGTGTGGACTTCCAGTTCCCAGTGACATCTGCAAAGCTTTTAATGAGACAAATACCAGAAGCTAAGGAAAGATTCCTTTTTACCCCCAAAGATTCTTTCCCCCCCCCCCTTTTTTTTTCAATACATATTGGTCTTTCTCTTCCATTTTTGCTTGACATTGGGTCAAAGATATTTTTCTCTTCTTCTTTTGAAAATCCTCTTCCAGCAAATCCCATCTGCCTCTTGTCATGCTCCAAAAGAAAAGCTGATGAAATGTCAGGGAGCCAGATCTTGGCTATGTTTACACTGGGGTAAATCCATTAATTCTGTTTTTATTTTTTTCCTCCCCCTCCAAACATAATGGAATTCTACAGTAATCTTTTAGAATAGAATAGAACAAACCAGGTTGGAAGAGACTTCCAAGATCAAAAGGTCTTGTTATGGCAGGGTGAGGGATAATGGGTTTAAACTGAAAGAGGGGGGATTGAAACTGGATGTTAGGAGGAAGCTGTTTGCAGTGAGGGTGGTGAGACACTGGCACAGGTTGCTCAGGGAGGTCATGAAGAATACAATCTTTGATCCCATTCTGTGCTTCTGTGCTCCACAACCTCCCTGGAGATGCTGAAGGCCAGGTTGGATGAGTCCTTGAGCGACCTGCTCTAGTGGGAGGTGTCCCTGCCTATGGCACAGGGGAGTTGGAACTGGCTGAGCTTTGAGCTGTCTTCCAACGTAAACCATTCTATGATCATCCAGCCCAACCTATCACCCAGCCCTATCCAATCAACCAGACGATGGCACTAAGTGCCCCATCCAGGCTTTTCTTGAACACCTTCAGGGATGGGAACTCCACCACCTCCCCAGGCAGCCCATTCCAATGCCAATCATTCTTGCTGTGTAGAACTTCTTCCTAACATCCAACCTGAACCTACCTGGCACAGCTTGAGGCTGTGTCCCCTCCTTCTGTTGTTGGTTGCCTGGGAGAAGATCCCAACCTCACCTGGCTACAACCTCCCTTTAGGTAGTGGTAGAGAGCAATGAGGTCTGCCCTGAGCCTCCTCTTCTCCAGACTGCACACTTGGAGAATACACTGCCCCCTCTGCCTCTCCTCATTATGAGTTCAGGCTGTGCAGGCTGGAGAACATGAGGCCTTCAGGTGACCTTCTTGTGGCCTCCCAGTATCTGAAGTGGGCTACAAAAAAGGCTGAGAAGGGACTTTTGAAACTATGAGGTAGGAACAGGATGAGGGAGAATGGAGCAAAGCTGGAGACGGGGAGATTCTGATTGGATGTGAGAAGAAAGTTCTGCATCATGAGAGTGGCCTGGAATGGGTTGCCCCTGCAGGGAGGTGTTTGGGGCCAGATCCCTGGAGGTGTTTTTGGCCAGGCTGGCAGAGGCTGTGGGCAGCCTGCTCTAGGGTAGGGTGTCCCTGGGCATGGCAGGGGGGTTGGACCTGGCTGATCCTTGTGGTCCCTTCCCAACTCTGACTGATTCTATGATTCTATTTTGGAAATCCAACGTACGTAAAACCTCTCCCTCCACGGGATCCTATTTGCCTCTTCCCCCATGTGCATAATAAAAAGGTAGCCTTTTGCTAAGAGAAATCACCACTGAAAGGAGCTGGCACCCTGACAATAAAGCTTTTTATCAGGGGAAGTTGAAATAGGGACTGAAATCGTTCCAAAATCAGATTTCTCTGAATTTAAGAGGACGCAGGAAACATTCGTCCATCAGACGTGCAGTCTCTGTTATTGGCAAGTAGCAACAACTGTGCCTGAGAGGGGCAAAGAAAAAAAAATTAAAATAAATAGTGTGTCAGGAAAAGGACATCTTTCTGCTGCTATCTGAAGGTGTCATTACCAGCAGCACACAGTTCAAGAAGTTAATGAAGGCAAAAAATTTCACCTTTCCATTAGGCACTGGAGGAGCTGAGGTTCATAAAGCCTTTGCTATTTTTAAAACAGCCCCCAGTGGGGAGCAGCTTTATTTCAAATGTTGATTATTCAACTGGAGTTGGTTTCAGAGTGACCTCACTGCAGCCTGGTGAGATTTACTGTGGAGCTGTGTACAGTCCCTATAGGGAATTGATGACTTCACATTGCTGCGGACATCAAACTTCCTTAGGCTCCAAAGAAGCTTCTCCAAAACCTCTGTAGGCTCCAAAGAAGCTTCTCCAAAACCTGGCTTATTCTTATTCTCTGGTTGACTGGATAGGGCTCGGTGATAGGTTGGACTGAATGATCTTGGAGATATCTTCCAACCTGGTTTATCCTTATTGTCTTGTTGATTGGATAGGGCTCAGTGCTAGGTTGGACTGGATGATCTTGGAGGTCTCTTCCGACTCGACTCGACTCGACTCGACTCGACTCGACTCGACTCGACTCGACTCGACTCGACTCGACTCGACTCGACTCGACTCGACTCCACTCCACTCCACTCCACTCCACTCCACTCCACTCCACTCCACTCCACTCCACTCCACTCNCTCCACTCCACTCCACTCGACTCCACTCCACTCCACTCGACTCCACTCCACTCCACTCGACTCCACTCCACTCCACTCGACTCCACTCCACTCCACTCGACTCCACTCCACTCCACTCGACTCCACTCCACTCCACTCGACTCCACTCCACTCCACTCGACTCCACTCCACTCCACTCGACTCCACTCCACTCCACTCGACTCCACTCCACTCCACTCGACTCCACTCCACTCCACTCGACTCCACTCCACTCCACTCGACTCCACTCCACTCCACTCGACTCCACTCCACTCCACTCGACTCCACTCCACTCCACTCGACTCCACTCCACTCCACTCGACTCCACTCCACTCCACTCGACTCCACTCCACTCCACTCGACTCCACTCCACTCCACTCGACTCCACTCCACTCCACTCGACTCCACTCCACTCCACTCGACTCCACTCCACTCCACTCGACTCCACTCCACTCCGGTGTGTGCCATCTCCCCAACGCAAGCAGCTGCGGCTCAGTGACTCCACAGCCTCCTCACATCCTCACAGCCAGGTGAGCGCTGTTATCTTTGTCAATTTGGCTGCATAATTAATAACCTTGTAGAGCAAGAGCAGCGTTCAGCAGTGGGCTGCTCGGGCAGGCTTTGAATGCAAACAGCTTTGCTAGTAGGCAGCCAGGGTGCTTAATGGGCTCCGACACAATAATAATAACAAATGGCTCTTGCTTTCTGCCAGCCAAAGTGTCGCTCCCACCCCGAGACAGTGAGGCTTGACCTACTTACGTCTCTCTCTGTCCCTGCCTCCTCCTGTACCACTTCATTTGCAGCCTTGCTTGCTCCATCGAGCCCCAAACATACGCTGCGGTCCCTCGCTGTCAGAAGCACTCACCCTTTCCTCCATCACTGCTCAGGAAGCCCATATCAATAAGATGTTGTTGTTACACAGCTGTCATCTCTGCCCTCCAACAAATCTTGTCGCCGCAGAGCGTCTGGAGGTTGCGGACGCCTAATAACCTCCTTCCCCGCTCTGTCAATTGATTTCAAGCCTGCATAGCCCTGTCAGGCTGGATGCGCGCTGCAAGGTGCAGGCTGCTTGTGATAAGGGTTTGCAGGGATCCTGCCAGTTCCACGTCGCACTCATGTTCATCCTAGAATCATAGAATCAGTCAGGGTTGGGAAGGGACCACAAGGATCAGCCAGTTCCAACCCCCTTGCCGTGCCCAGGGACACTCTACCCTAGATCAGGCTGCCCACAGCCTCTGCCAGCCTGGCCTTAAGCACCTCCAGGGATGTGGTCCCAACCACCTCCCCAGGCAACCCATTCCAGGCCACTCTCAGGGTGAAGAACTTCCTCTCCGTGTCCAGTCTCAATCTCTCCACCTCCAGCTTTGGTGAGAGCCTGGAATGTGTTGTCCAGGAAGGTGTTTGGAGCCACATCCCTGGAGGTGTTTGCAGCCAGGCTGGCAGAGGCTGTGGGCAGCCTGATCTAGGGTAAGGTGTCCCTGGGCATGGTAGGGGGGTTGGAACTGGCTGATCCTTGTGGTCCCTTCCCAGCCCTGACTGATTCTATGAAATATCATTATCCAGGGTGGGATTTCTGCTGTTGACCTTCAGCAGTCATTCACACTCAGCAAAACCAAGTGAGTAGCTGTAGGCAGAGACCTGAAGCGAGACTCCAAAAGTGCAATGAGACCTTAGGTTGTCTGAATGTACCTAGGGAGGACTGGAAATTCTTGTGGTGGTAAAAGGTCCTGTTGTGATTATCCCACTTGTGTTTTACCCTGGAAAGGTCTTGCAGATCATCCTATGAATGGGAAAATTGCATCCTCCTCTCCTCTGATAAAATTCTACTTCTTGAACTGCCTGGACTCTGGGGAATAAAACCACTTCTTTGCCTGTTGTGGAGTCAGAAGTCCTTATTTATCTCTGTGTCAGCAACCTGATGGAAATCTGAAAGCAACTTCCCTTTCTCCCTAAGTTCCATTAGTTCTCAGGCTGCGTCTGTAGTGCAATTTGATGTCAGGGATGCAGCTTAGCAGAAACAGCCAAACAACTGTTAAATTAGTTCCAGAATTAAATGACTCCCCAGAAGATGCTGCATAGACTCCCAGGCACCTAGAAAAGGTAAACTGTCAGTCTTGTCAGCGTGAGCTTGCAGGTTCCATCCCATCTGGTAGCTCACTTTAGTGTATCCTCAGATACTACACTGGAGTAGCACAGATCAGCTGCTAACCTCAGACCTTCAGGTAATGAGAGAATTGAAATAGCTGATTAACTGCCTCTGTAGCTGTACTGGGGAGTGTGTGACAAAGCCAGCACAGGGTTTGGAGACAGACAAAAGGCAAGGATTTGGTGCAGAGTCTCTAAGGCTTCAATGCAATTCAATTTTCTACCTTTCTACCTGTTTGCTGCTCTGACTGGTTGCTGATACCCTTGAAGTGGCTTAGTTTCATAGAGTGGTTTGAGCTGGAAGGGACCTTAAAGGCCATCCAGTTCCAAGCCCCTGCCACACAGAATCACAGAGGCTGGAAAAGACCTCTGAGATCATCCAGTCCAGCCTACAACCTAACACCACCACATCAGCTAACCTATGACACCAAGTGCCACATCCACTGTGTTCTTAAAGACATCCAGGGACAGTGACTCCACCACCTCCCTGAGCAGCTCATTCCAGTGCCTAATCACCATTTACATGATGAAGGACTTTGGAGGCTATCAGGCAGTGACAGGACTAAGGAGAATGGAGCAAAGCTAGAGGTGGGGAGATTCAGAGTGGATGTAAGGAGGAAATTGCTGAGCATGAGAGTGGTGAGAACCTGGAATGAGTTGCCCAGGGAGGTGGTTGGGGCCACATCCTAGGATAGGGTAGGATAGGATAAGCCAGGTTAGAAGAGACCTCCAAGATCACCCAGTCCAACCTAGCATCCAGCCCTAGCCAATGGCACTCAGTGCCCATCCAGGCTTGTCTTGAACACCTTCAGGGATGGAGACTCCACCACCTCCTTAAGCAGCCCATTCCAATGCCAATCACTCTCTCTGGCAAGAACTTCTTCCTAACATCCAGCCTATACCTCCCCCTGGCACAACTTGAGGCTGTCTGCCCTCATTATGTTGCTGGTTGCCTGGCAGAAGAGCCCAACCCTGCCTGGCTGCAACCTCCCTTCAGGTATTTGTAGTCAGCAATGAGGTCCCCCCTGAGTCCAATCCACTGCCCTGGAATTCAGGCAGCTGCAGCATCCGAGTAGATCCCTGTGGACTATGCACATGGACACATCCTCCCTTTGATAGGCTCCATTTGGGGTTATTAATGTTGTCTCCTCTCCCAGCCTCGTCTGCTCTTCTGCCCAACATGTTCTATCTCAGGCAGCATCAATCTAGAGCATGGAAATTAAGGGGAGAGCTGCTAAATCAAGATATGAGAAGTGTAAATGCATTTCTAATGGACACACATTGTGTGAAATAATGGCAGTGGCACTGAGACCAGGAGATCTTTTAATTAAAAAGACAAAAAGAGGAAGAAAAAGGGAGGAAGATCTCTTTACTGGGCTGTTAATTAAACTCAGTGTCTCAACGAGAGCAATGCAGCATTCCTCTGGGGAAGTGCAGGAGCTGCCCCCTTTCACCACTCACTTATTTATTTTTTTCCCTCTTTTTCTATGTTTTTTTTTTTTTTTTTTTTGCCTTTGAGAACTTAAATGGATGCATAAATCTTCTGGGAGCTGCTTTCTGCTTTAAGCCTGACCTGTTGGTCCTACCTCCTTTTTGAGGCTTGTTTGCCAAAGTGCCTGAAGATCACTTAGAATATGCTTTGTGGGGAAGAAAAGATCCTACCAGCAATGATTGTTTTGTTCCCGTCCATAAAACAAATATTTGTTCCCCCAATTGGAATTTGTTCCTCAATTGGTGCCCCAGTTGGACAAACAAGGCCAGAAGCCTTAAAATTCAGGGCTTCTGAGCTTCCTTCACTCAGCAGCTTTGACTCTGCTCTGCCCTGTTGAGACATCATCTTGAGTGCTGCCTTCAGTTTGGGGCTCCCCAGTTGCAGAGGGACAGGGACCTGCTGGGGAGAGTCCCAGAGAGGGCTGCGAGGATGCTGAGGGGACTGCAGCACTGCCTGGGGAGGAGAGGCTGAGGGACCTGGGGCTGCTTAGGCTGCAGAAGAGAAGACTGAGAGGGGATTGGATAAATATTTATAAATCTTTAAGGGCTGGGGGTCAGGAGGGGGGGGACAGGCTCTGCTCACTGCTCCCTGCCATGGGCCAAGGAGCAATGGATGGAAGCTGCAGCACAGGAGGTTGCAGCTCAACACAAGAGGCAACTTCTTGCCTGTGTGGGTCCCAGAGCAGTGGCACAGGCTGCCCAGAGAGGTTGTGGAGTCTCCTTGTATGGAGCCTTTGCAGGCCTGTCTGGGTATGTTGCTGTGTGCCCTGAGCTAGCTTGGATGCTTCTGCTGTGGCAGGAGGGTTGGACTGGATCTTCTCTTTGGTTCCCTTCCAACCTCTGCCATCCTGTGAGCTTGGGACAGAAACTCCGGCGCAGCATTTTGGCAAAAACTGAGGCAGGAAGGTTCAGATTTGTGCATCAGTTTGGGAGATGAGAAACATTTGAGATCTCATGAAAGCCAGGAGGAGAAAGCATCTGCACCTCCCAGCATCGAGGCTTAACTTTGGGGCGAGCCACAAGAGGATTCCAAAGGGAATTTATCACTCGGGCCCCTAACGACAGGAATATTCCAGCGACGACTTCAAGGTGCTGGGTGACTACTTTCAGAGGATTTTCATTCATCATATTGACAGTGATGTTAATCAAATTGACTATCCTTAACAGAAAAAAAAAAAACCCAAACAACCCCTTGCTTCATTTGATCTCTATTGCTTTTCTGCCTGAGGGGAACATTCCTGCCATTAACAAATCCAGATCGAATGCTAATAAAGACAAGCAAATGAAGATTTATGCATAATCTACCAGAGGACTGCAATCATTTAATTAAGAGTATAGAGGAGCTGGGGAAAGGGCCTGAGTGGTAGAGAGAATAAATGAGGAGACCTTTGCATTCAAACAGCAGTCGAGGAGGTGGATGGCTTCTTGCACTGCTTCTGCTTTCAGTGCTGCCCAAGCTGCAACCCCCAGCCGGATTTTGCTGCTCCACAGCCCAATAAAGAAGCCTCTTAAAATTCAGAGTGCATTGGGTTAGAAGGGACCTTCAAAGGTCATCTTCTCCAACCCCCATGCGAGCAGCAGGGACACCTCCAGCTAGATCAGGCTGCCCAGGGGTCATGGGAGTCTGATCGAGTGTCTGGAGGAATGGGGTCTCAAGAGCATCTCTGAGCAACCTGTGCCAGTCTTTCACCACCCTCATTGTGAAGAACTTGCTCCTGGTGTCCAAGGGACTTGCTCTTGATGTCCAAAGGGTCTTCCTCCTGGTGTCCAAGGGGCTTGCTCCTGATGTCCAAAGGACTTGCTTCTGATGTCCAAAGGACTTGCTTGTGATGTTCAAAGGGTCGTCCTCCTGATGTGCAAGGGGATTTGCTCTTGGTGTCCAAAGGGACTTGCTCCTGATGTCCAAGGGTCTTCTTCCTTGTCTCCAAATGGTGGAAACTTCTAGGAGCTCCCGGTAGACCATGCTCAGAGTTGAACATATTTCTATTTCCTTCACCTAACTTTGGACTTTTCCAATAACTATTGGGTAGGATCTGTCTCTTTTTCTCCTTCTAATTTATTTAATTTTTTTTGGCTAAGACTGAATTATGGAAGAGAAAAAAACAAAAAACAAACAAACAAACAAACAAACAAAAAAACAAAAAACACCCAACCCCCAAACAAACAAAACCACCCCAAAACAACAACAACAAACCAAAAAACTATTTCCAAAGTTAACTTCAGGCTGATCCCATCGATTTGGTGAGCAAACCAAGCCCTTTGCTGCAACTTAGCTTTGGCCGAGGTTGTATTTCAGAGCCTTTTATTTCTTTTTTTTTTTTGCTTTTTTTTGCTGATGGCCTCATTAAAATTTTAATCAGCCCAGAAGTTTGCTTGTCAGCGAGCACTGCAAGCAAGGTACAGAACCTCTCTGCAACCCAGTGACAGATGAGTGGTAGCTGGCAGAGCGAGGAGAGTTTATTCTAACATGCCCTGGATGGGTAATTTAGCCGAGATGCCACTCTTGAAAATATCTCATAGAAGGGAAATGAATAGGCTGATAATAATAGTAGTAAAAGCAAGAAATTAAAAACCTGTCTTCCTGGGCTTCTGTAATTAGTTTGGGATTCTGTGGGCTAGCATTAGGCAGAGGAGGTCAGATTCAGCCCTGCGCTAAGCATGAGCGACTCCACCGAAGTCAATAATTAAGTTTTCAGTTGCAGGCATTATTGAATTTGGCCTGGAATCTGCGAGGGGAAGAGAATGATGCAGACAGGATGGATTCAGTCAGAGCAGCAGCTGATAGGGGAAGAGAGCTGGCAAGTTGGAAAGCTGTAATGAGCCCAGCTCAGAAGGGCTGATGCGAAAGCAATTGGAGGCGATAAAAAGGGAACAGCTCTGGTTTGGGGAGGGGGGGGTGAGGATTGTCATGCTTGATCATTTTTACAGGTTTTGTTATTGTGGTGGTTTAGCAATTGCCTGCCCTCCCCAC
>VWZI01007558.1:58126-74720 GCA_013396835.1 Psilopogon haemacephalus
CAGATATTTACAATATAGAACAGAGATTTACAGATACATGCAGTGAAAAGGTAATACAGAAACACCACAGCCACTCCCAGAGATCAGAATCCCTAAGAGGGGTTTCTAACCACCCCTACCACCTTTTCCCCCCTTCCCCAATCTTATCTCACCATTTGTTGATGCAGCAGATAGGCAAAGACCAGGGGGAATTAGCAACAGGAAAGTAGTAGGTTGCTCAGAGCCACATCCAGCCTGCCCTTAAAGACCTCCAGAGATGAGATTCCACCACCTCCCTGGGCAAGCTGTTCCAGTGTCTCACCACCCTCATGGTGGAGAACTTCCTAAAATCCAGTCTGAATCTACTCACTTCCGTTTTGCTCTATTCCACCCAGTCCTATCACTATCCAACATCCTGACACCTGAAATCCTCTCAGCAAATTGGGTTCATAGAACTATAGAATGGTTTAGGTTGGAATGGAGCTCAAAGCTCAGCCAGTTCCAAGCCCCTGCCATAGGCAGGGACACCTCCCACTAGAACAGGTCACTCAAGGTCTCATCCAACCTGGTTCTGAACACCTTCAGGGAGCTTGTGGAACACAGAATCACTGAATGTGATTGAAGATCACATTCTGTGCTCCACAACCTCCCTGGGCAACCTGTGCCAGTGTCTCACCACCCTCACCGCAACAACTTCTTCCTAACATCCAGTTTCAGTCTCCTCTCTGGCACTTCAAACCCATTCCTCCTTATCCTCTCATTCCAAGCCTTTGTCAATAGTCCGTCCCCAGCCCTCTTAGAGCCCCCTTCAGATCCTGCAAGGCCACTCCAAGGTCTCCTGGAAGCCTTCTCCTCTCCAGGCTGCAGAGCCCCAACTCCCTCAGCCTGTCCTCAGAGCAGAGCTGCTGCAGCCCTCTGAGCATCTTGGTGGATTGGCTGTGGCCTTTTGTGTTCTTTGCAGCTGACTGTCACCAGTGGCTGACACCATTCAGGATGTAGCTCTCTGGGTAGACAAAGATTGAAGAGAAACCAGCAAGTGAAAACACTTGGAAAAAGCATTTGAAAGAGCCTGGAGTTAAACACCAACGTTTATTTTTGTTGGCTGGTGCTGAACCAACTTAAATTCTCCTTTCTCCTGGTTCCCTTCCCCTGAGCAGGCAATTATGCAGTTAGACATTTCAGCAAGTGAGTTGTTGCACTGATGAGGATTGACATCCCAATTCCCAACATCTTGGAGCCCCTGCAGGCCTGGGCTTGCTGTGGCTTTTCAGTTCCTGCAAATCCATGCTGATGAGGGCAGGATTTCTTTTCAACTCCTCAGCGTGTCAGGGTGAGTTTCCTTCCAGCCCGTCAATATCCCTCATATTGGATGTTGCAAAGACCACCTCTGGTGTTCCACACCCCCCTTATGGAATCCACACAAATGGTCTTAACCATTCCACACCTCTCTGCTTGGGTTTAGTCAATGAAAACTGAGAGCAAGGCAGATGCTGCCTGTGGAGGAGGGGGAGGAAGCGTAGAGCTGCATCTTGCACGCTGGTCCCACAGTGAACAACAAATCACTAATTTATCTGTGGGGATCTCTGAACAAAGAAAAAATAAATAAATAACCAAACCAAACCTGGAAGGAGGTTCTGGAGTTTTTCCAACCTTTCACATCTCTTTATGTTCCTGCTGTTGGGCTTTAGGCTGCGTTAATGTCATCCCCGTATTTATGGCACCTAACTCAATGTCGAGGGCATGGAGAATAATTGAAGGATCAACTCTACTTATTTCAAATGCACTTTAGTGTTTTTTTTTTTTTTACTGCCTGANTGCTGTGCTCTGCTGAGAGCCCACCTGGAGTAGTGCATCCAGTGCTGGAGCCCCTGGGACAAGAGGGATGTGGAGATGCTGGAGGTGTGCAGAGAAGGGCCCCAGGGATGCTCAGAGGGCTGCAGCAGCTCTGCTGTGAGCACAGACTGAAAGGGTTGGGGCTGTGCAGGCTGGAGCAAAGGAGGCTCCCAGGGGACCTTCTGGTGGCCTTCCAGGATCTGAAGAGTACTACAGAAAAGCTGGGGAGGGACTATCAGGTAGGGAGAGGACATGGGGGAATGGGGAAAGCTGGAGATGGGGAGATTCAGATTGGATGTGAGGAGGAAGTTGTTGAGCATGAGAGTGGTGAGAGGCTGGAATGGGTTGCCCAGGGAGGTGGCTGGGGACACATTGATGGAGGCTCTTCAGGCCAGGCTGGCAGAGGCTGTGGGCAGCCTGCTCTAGGGTAGGGTGTCCCTGGGCATGGCAGGGGAGGGGTTGGAACTGGCTGATCCTTGTGGTCCTCCATGGCAGGGAGGTTGGAACTGTCTGATCCTTGTGATCCCTTCCAACCCTGACTGATTCTATATGATTCTATGAAATAAAACCGTGGCGGAATGACAACGAGAAGTTTTGCCAGTTTTATGACAGTCGGAGCAGACTTTATGGAAGTTGATAAATTCCATCTTGTAGGTTTCAATTTCTCCTTCCCCCTACGGAGAGATGGGGAGAACGCATTGATACCGCATTTCAAATTGGCTGGATCAGAAGGAACAGCAGCTAAAATCCATTACAACCCAATTACATCCATCAGCTGAAGCTGTGTGCATTCACTCGTGAACATCAGCATTTAATCCATAAAGAGGAACTAATGAGAAATTTGAAAATGGAATCCATGCATCAGTAACTTTGGAGAGATTTAGCTGGGATTAATGAACTGCCAGAACGTTGTCAACACACTGAAAACCTTTTCTATTCTCTCTAGGTTTGTTTACTGACCAAAGAAAGATTGTTGTTGCTGTTGTTCTCCCTCTTCTCCAGCGTGTTTCTGTCTCCTTGTGCCTTTGCCCTTAAGTTCTTGGGGGCAGGAAGGGACATGTTCTCCTCTTGAAGGTTCCAGTATCTGAAGGGGGCCTACAGAAAAGCTGGGGAGGGACTTTTTAGGCTATCAGGGAGGGACAGGACTAGGGGGAATGGAGCAAAGTTGGAGGTGGGGAGATTGAGATTGGATGTGAGGAGGAAGTTGTTGAGCATGAGAGTGGTGAGAGGCTGGAATGGGTTGCCCAGGTTGGTGTTTGGGGCCAGATCCCTGGAGGTGTTTGCAGCCAGGCTGGATGAGGCTCTGTCCATCCTAATTTAGGGTAAGGTGTCCCTGGGCATGGCAGGGGGGTTGGAGCTAGATAATCCTTGTGGTCCCTTCCAACCCTGACTGATTCTATGCTTCTAAGAGCATTCCATACTGAAAGGAGGCTGTGGAGAGGTTGATGCTGGTCTCTTCTCACAAGCAATTGGTGCTAGAACAAGAGGGAATGGCCTCAAGCTGCCACTGGGTAGATTTAGACTGGATTAGGAATTATTTTTTTCCCCAGCAAGAGTGGTCAGGTACTGACATGTGCTGCCCAGGGAGGTGCTGGAGTCACCAAGCCTGGAGATGTTTAAAGGTCGTTTGGATGTGGTGCACCTTGCAGAGCAGGGATAGGGTTAGACTTGGTGATCCTGAGGGGCTTGTCCAACATGCATGTTTCTGGGCTTCTGTGACCTCTTGCTTAACGACCTTAAATTCTAATTAGGTTTAGGCTGGAGCTAAAATGCACATTGTTTTCTGCATGCCTTTCACCTGGAGAGGTGCCCTGAGAAAACATTTTGGTGCTTTTAGGACCAATCTGTGAAAAAATTTCAGTGTGGTCTTGCAGGTAGATGTTACAGCTGCTAAGAAACAAATCTCCTTTGTACTCTGAGCCTTTTTTTTCTTCTTGTCTCCCTTGCTACCCAAGTGGTCTGGTAAGGTTTGATGGCTTAATATTTATTTCTTATTTATTTTGATAGATCCCTGTCATATTCACCAGCTGGATAAAGTTGCTATGCTTACCAGCAGCAGCAGCAATATTTCCTCCCAGGAATGGTCTCTTGCCACGTTTAAGCAGCAGAGCTGATCTCCAAGTAGATATATCTGACAGGTAGCTCCTCTGAGATCCCCTTTCTAACTACACTCTTGATGCAGACATGACAGGCTCAGGAAGAAGAGAAGGATGGTGTGGAGCAGGCAAGGGAATGGAAAGCAGGAGAAGGAAGCATTAAAAAAAAAAAAAAAGCTCATCTAGCCTGTGTGATGTTTCAACATTTAAGTGATAAAGGATGGACACACACAGGAAAGAGAGAAGAGAGAGATTTGGTCAAAGAAGCTGAGGCTAAAAGCTGGAAACTGCTGCTAGCACCTGAAGGGAAAAAATATGGAGAACAGCATGAGGCAAGGAGTGGAAGGGACTCCCTGTGAGCTGGGGAGCATCCCTGACACACGATGTGATTTTGGTCTCTGCCAGCAGAAACACTTCTCCCAGAATCACAGACTGTCAGGGGCAGGAGAACCTCGCTCCACCTACTCACCACAGCCCTTCTAATCCATCCCAGAATGGCATTGTCCCTCCTGGCCACCAGAGCACATTGCTGGCTCGTGGGCACCCTCCCACCCACTCCCAAAACCTCTTCCCCTTTGCTGCCTTCCAGCAGGTCATTCCCCTCTTCTAAGCACAAAGGTTTCTTCCTTTCATTCATCCTTCTCTATCATTTTACAAAATCCAAACTAGGGAAACGTCCCAACTGTTGTCTTGTCCAGCATATGTGGCCCTTTGGAATAGCTGTGTCTCACCTGGGGAACTGCCTCTGCAAGCAACACAACCCTCTTTATTATGGCTTTACTTAGTCTGCACCTCACATCAGGCTGTAAACAGCATCCCAGATAGGCCCAGTGGTGCTGGCAGGTAGAGGCAGAGGCAGCAAATAGTAATAAAGAAGGTCCCTTCCAACCCTGAACTGACTCTAGGATTCATAGAATCATAGAATGGTCTAGGTTGGAAGAGACCTCAAAGATCATCCAGTTCCAACCCCCCTGTGCCATAGGCAGGGACACCTCCCACTAGATCAGGACGCTCAAGACCTCATCCAGCCTGGCCTTGAACACATCCAGGGAGGGAGCAGCCACAACCTCCCTGGGCAACCTGTTCCAGTGCCTCACCACCCTCACTGTGAAGAATTTCTCCGGACTAAATTCCATCTCTCTCAGCCACTCCTCATAAACCTGCTCTCCAGTTTAAAAACATGGAATAAATTAAAAAAAAACAAAAAAAAATCAATTTGCTTGCCCATATACCTGCATGTCTCAGGTTGCTGCAGGCAGGCTGGGTTTTGTCTCAAAGTCACGCTTCTGTCATCAAAACCCTCCCATAAATCATATTCCAAGAGCAAGTCTTAACTGCCTGCTGTTTTCTTTTCAACTACCTCTTGTTAATCATCCTGACAGCTCCGACGCTCACAACATTGCTGCAGTTTGCACTGCCACGTGTTGGAAAGGGCTGGAAGCTTCGTGGAAAAGGGAAATGCCTTCCTGGCATGGGAGTGCCAGGGACTGAGTGCAGGTGGGGTTTAATTTGGAATCACAGAATCACTCAGGGTTGGAAGGGACCACAAGGATCAGCCAGTTCCAACCCCGCTGCCATGCCCAGGGACACCCTACCCTAGAGCAGGCTGCCCACAGCCTCTGCCAGCCTGGCCAAAAACAACTCCAGGGATGAGGCTTCCACCACCTCCCCTGGGCAACCCATTCCAGGCTCTCACCACCCTCCTGGTGAAGAATTTCTTCCTAACATCCAGGCTGAATCTTCCCATTTCTAGATTGGTTCCATTCCCCCCAGTCCTATCCCTACCTGACAGCCTCAAAAGTCCCTCCTCAGCTTTCTTGTAGCTCCCTTCTGGTCCTGGAAGGCTACCATAAGGTCACCTGGGAGCCTTCTCCTCTCCAGACTGAGCAACCCCAACTCTTTCAGTCTCTCCTCACAGCAGAGTTGCTGCAGCACTCTGAGCATCCTCATGGCCCTTCTCTGGACACCTCCAGGATGTCTACATCCCTTTTGTTCCAGGGGCTCCAGAACTCCAGGTGGAGTCTCAGCAGTGTGGAGTAGAGGGGCAGGATCACTTCCCTCACTCTACTTCCCACTGCCCAAGAGGGGTTGTGGAGTCTCTCTCTCTGGAGATGTTCAAAGCCTGCCTGGATGTGTTCCTGTGTGATCCTGTTTGAGGAAGAGGAGGCTGAGGGCAGACCTCGTTGATGTCTATAACTACCTGAAGGGACATTGTGGAGAGGCTGCTGCTGGGCCCTGCTCACAGGGAATTGGAGACAGAACAAGGAGGAATGGCCTCAAGCTGAGGCTGGGAAGGTTTAGATTGGACATCAGGAAGAAGTTTTTCCTGGAGAGAGTGGTCAGAGACTGGAGAGAGCTGTCCAGGGACGTGATGGAGTCCCCAAGTCTGGATGTGTTTAAGAATTGTTTAGATGTGGTGCTTGGGGAAATGGTTGAAAGTGAATCTTGTAGGGAGTAGGGTTCTATGTTGGACTTGGTGATGCTGAGAGGCTTTGCCATCTTGCATGGTGCTGTGATTCTGTGTGATCTGCTCTGGGTGATGCTTCTCTGGTGGGAGGTTTGGGCTGGATGAGCTTTGGAGGTCCCTTCCAGCCCCTCACATTCTGTGATTCAAAACCCAGTGACAGAAGGCAGCTCCTGTCTCTCCCCAAGCCGATCACTTCCAAGTCAATATTTGCTCTCTTAAGTTCAGGTAGAGGTGAAGAGCAAGATTGTGTCAATGGTTTGTAAGATAAATTCCCTCTTCTGCTATCCAAACACTCAGGGTTTATTTGTTCCTCGGCAAATAAGTTACCAAAAATAAACTTGAGTTGTGAAGTCTGAAACTTGGCTCCCAAGTGCTGCCTAAAAGATGATTTGTTTGAGTTGATTTGATGACATAGCTCTAGGCAGGACGTTTGGATTGCTCTGAGTCCTCTCACCCCTTGTTAAAGGCCAATGTGCCACCAGCCTCTGCCTGCTTGCAGCTCTGGCATTGTGTAGCTGTATGGGCAGTGCCTGGCTGGAGAGCAGCTCTGGGGAGAGAGACTTGGGGGTGTTGGTGGAGGAGAAGCTGAAGATGAGGCAGCAGTGTGCACTTGCAGGGCAGAAAGGCAAGCAGAGGCTGGGCTGCAGCAGGAGCAGTGTGGGCAGCAGGGCCAGGGAGGGGATTCTGCCCCTCTGCTGTGCTCTGCTGAGAGCCCACCTGGAGTAGTGCATCCAGTGCTGGAGCCCCTGGGACAAGAGGGATGTGGAGATGCTGGAGGTGTGCAGAGAAGGGCCCCGAGGATGCTCAGAGGGCTGCAGCAGCTCTGCTGTGAGCACAGCCTGAAAGAGTTGGGGCTGTGCAGGCTGGAGAAGAGAAGGCTCCCAGGTGACCTTCTTGTGGCCTTCCAGGGTCTGAAGGGGGATACAGAAAAGCTGGGGAGAGACTTTTGAGGCCATCTCGGAGTTATAGGACTGGGGGAAACGGAGCAAAGCTGGAGGTGGGGAGATTGAGATTGGATGTGAGGAGGAAGTTGTTGAGCATGAGAGTGGTGAGAGCCTGGAATGGGTTGCCCCTGCAGGGAGGTGTTTGGGGCCAGATCCCTGGAGGTGTTTTTGGCCAGGCTGGCAGAGGCTGTGGGCAGCCTGCTCTAGGGTAGGGTGTCCCTGGGCATGGCAGGGGAGTTGGAACTGGCTGATCCTTGTGGTCCTTTCCAACCCTGACTGATTCTATGATTCTCTGATTCTATTTTTTTTTTTCCTTCTCCTGTTCATTTAAAATCCCACATCCAAACTGCCACCAGCATCTCCAATTCCATCATATTTTCATTTCCCCACTATTATTTAACTTTTTTTTTTTCCCCCTCCCAGTTCCAGCTTAGCCCAAACTAAATTATTGACTTAGACACACTCCTGTTTTCTGTGACAGGCTTGGCAGTAAACAAGCCATTAACAATTCATAATGAGCAGCTCCTGCTTGTTTTCCTTGTGTGCTAATTTCCTTCCTCCTTCCTGACATCCTCACTGTGGCTTGTCCCCTGTCTGCAGACGTTGGGGCTTATTTGATGCCAGGTTGACTGCTCTGCTCACTGCTTTCCATCAGCAAAAGCTTTCAGATTTGGCAGAATTCAGGTTGAATTTTGGTTGTTTATTTTTTTTCCCCCTCTCTCTTTCCCCCTTCTCCCTCCTTGTGGAAGGGACCACAAGGATCAGCCAGTCCCAACCCCCTTGCCATGCCCAGGGACACCCTACCCTAGAGCAGGCTGGCCAGAGCCAGAGTTAGAATCAGAATCATAGAATCAGTCAAGGTTGGAAGGGACCACAAGGATCAGCCAGTCCCAAACCCCCCTGCCATGCCCAAGGACACCCTACCCTACATCAGGCTGCCCACAGCCTCTACCAGCCTGGCTGCAAACACCTCCAGAGATAAAGAAGGTTAGGGTGAAGAATTAAAGCTAGATCCAGAAACATCTTGCAGTGTTTGCTCATTCCATGGGATGTCTTTCAGCCATTCCTTGGCAATCAATAGAAATTACACCTTGGAAAGGGCTGAGGCAGGCACAGCAACCTCTGCTGATCTCCTCTCTGTGTGCTGCACAGAGGATACAACCTCCCCCCGAATCAATTCTTGTACAAGGATGTTCCTTCAGTGAAGGAGTTTTGTTCAGGAAGGCTGTGCAGGGATGTGCAGGGAGCTGTGCAATGTGTTCAGCCTTAGCAATGAATCACAGAATGTGGCTGGAAGGGACCTCCAAAGCTCATCCAGTCCAACCCCCCTCCCCTGCCAGAGCAGCAAAGGCAATGCTTTGCTCTCTGCTTCGACTCCTTCCTTTCTGCTCCTGAAATGGATGATCATGAGGCTGGGTAGATAGACCATGAGGAGGGGGGGAAAAAAAGAAATCACCTTTCTGTGGAGGAACCAGCATGAGATGCATGGAGAAGTGGTGTTGGAGCAGCATTTTGTGCTAAATGAGCTTTTAGGAGACATTGAGTTCATCCATTGTAGCTGACAGTTAGTGGATACTTCCAGAGAGGATTTCATTCCCACTGCTGAGAGACAGCAGTGATGGTTCAGGGTTAAAGAGGGATCTTGGGGCAGGGGGAATCAGCATCTCAAATCCCGGCAAGTTTGCTACAAATCTCCCTGAAAGTTAAAAGGGAACTCAGTTTGAAAAGCTGTGGATGACTGTTTTGTTCTTTTTCTGGGGGAAGAAAAGAAAAAAATTGGTTGTAACTGTACCATAAAGTGTCCAGAGAAGGGACAGGAGGATGATCAGAGAGCTGGAGAACCTCTGCTGTGAGCACAGACTGAAAGAGTTGGGGCTGTGCAGGCTGGAGAAGAGAAGGCTCTGAGGAGACCTTGGAGTGGCCTTTCAGGATCTGCAAGGGGCTACAAGAAAGCTGGGGAGGGACTTTTGAAGCTGCAAAGTAGTGATAGGTCTGTGAGGGATGGAGCAAAGCTGGAAATGAGGAGATTCAGTCTGCAGGTTAGGAAGAAGTTGTTCAGCATGAGGGTGGTGAGAGCCTGGAATGGGTTGCCCAGGAAGGTGTTGGAAGCTTCATCCCTGGAGGTGTTTTGGCCAGGCTGGCAGAGGCTGTGGGCAGCCTGCTCTAGGGTAGGGTGTCCCTGGGCATGGCAGGGGGGTTGGAACTGGTTGATCCTTGTGGTCCCTTCCAGCCCTGACTGATTCTATGATTCTAAGTGGGGAGATTCAGATTGGATGTTAGGAAGAAGTTCTTCACCAGGAGGGGGCTGAGACACTGGCACAGGTTGCCCGGGGAGGTGGTGGAATACTCATCCCTGGAGGTGTTTGCAGCCAGACTGGATGTGGCTCTGAACAACCTGCTCTAGTGTGAGGTGTCCCTGCCCATGGCAGGGGTCTGGGGCTGGCTGATCCTTGTGATCCCTTCCAACCCTGACTGATTCTATGATTCTAAGTGGGGAGATTCAGATTGGATGTTAGGAAGAAGTTCTTCACCAGGAGGGTGCTGAGACACTGGCACAGGTTGCCCGGGGAGGTGGTGGAATACTCATCCCTGGAGGTGTTTGCAGCCAGACTGGATGTGGCTCTGAACAACCTGCTCTAGTGTGAGGTGTCCCTGCCCATGGCAGGGGGGTTGGGGCTGGCTGATCCTTGTGGTCCCTTCCAAACCTGACAATTTTATGAAGCTAATTTTTACAATGCAGATTCTCTGTTTCCTTTCTCAGGGGAGAAGAAATTGAACTGCTCCCCAGGGGAGGTTTTCCTCTGAGAAAAAAAAATCACTTAAGTTGGAAAATGTTGAATTTAAGCAGGTTGTGATCACTGCATTTCTGTGTTTGAGGTCTTTTGATTTTTTTTCTTTCCCCACCCTACTTTGACCCCTTTGCACTTCCCTGCTTTGCCTGCTTTTGTTACCACTTCAGTGTCTCACTGCTCAGTTTTCCTCCCACCCCAATCCAGGAGGCAAATGGAACATTCTTGTCTCTGACATTGTTGGTTAGCTCAAGAAATGAGACAGACGTGGAAGTGATGAAGGCTCTAATTATATCCTGATGCTGTACTGCTAGCTCTATGCATTAAAAAAAAAAACAACAAACCCAAAACACTCCCAGGACAAACAACCAAGTGAATGAATGTTCTTTGCCTTCCTTGACAATTCTGAATCAATCCATTTCCCATCCTGACTTTACAGTTTGAGGCCACACAGGCACAGGATAGGACTGATGCTGTTGCTTGTGCTTTTCAGCTGGCTGGGAATGTTTCATCTATTCCTTTTCATAGAATCATAGAATCAGTCAGGGTTGGAAAGGACCACAAGGATCAGCCAGTTCCAACGCCTCTGCCATACCCAGGGATGCCCTACCCTAGAGCAGGCTGCCCACAACCTCCCTCACCCTGCTGGCCACTCTCTTCTCCATGCAGCTCAAGGGTCCACCAGGGCACATTGCTGGCTCATGGGCAACTTACTGCCCACCAACACTCCTAAGTCCTTCTCTTTGCAGCTGCTTCCCATCAGGTCATCCCTCAGCTGTACTTTTGCATGGGGTTGTTCCTCCCCAGGTGCAGGACCCTACATGTGTTGATCTTCACAAGGTTTCACCTCTGCCCAGCTCTCCAGCCTGGCCAGGTCTTGCTGAATGACAGCATAAAAGGAAGAAATAGAACAGCTCACTTGAACCCTGACACATGAAGCAGCAGTACCTCCTTTTATCTTCTGCATTCAGAGTCACTCCTTGCTTCTGCAGCCTCTCTCCATGCCGTGGCTTGGTTTTAACCTTGTTTCTTCACACCTTCTCTCATGCTGCAGCTGGTGTACCTGATGGGTAGCATTGCAGAGCTGATCAGGTTAGTGTTTGAGCTGCCCTCAGAATATAACAGCATAAAGCTCTGGTTGGTGCAAGGTGAATCATCAAAGAAATGAGGTTAAATGAGGGGAGATCTTGGCATCAAATTCTCCACAGTGGAGACTTCCTCTGGTTTGGAATGCCAAGGACTAAAGCAGCTCTCCATAATTAGACTATTGGCAAGGTCTTGTAGTGGCAGGATGAGGAGGAATGAGGTTAGACTGGCAGAGGGGAGATTGAAATTGGATGTTAAGAAGAAGTTCTTTGCAGTGAGGGTGGTGAGACACTGGCATAGGTTGCCCAGAGAGGTTGTGGATGCTCTCTCCCTGGAGGTGTTCAAGACCAGGTTGGGTGAGACCTTGAGCAACATGTTCTAGTGGGAGGTGTCTCTGCCTGTGGCAGAGGGTTGGAACTGGCTGAGCTTTGAGGTCTCTTCCAACCTAAAACATTCGACGATTCCCAGGCTCACAGGATGTCAGGGGTTGGAAGGGACCCAAAGATCATCAAGTCCAATCCTCTGCCAGAGCAGGAGCATCTAATCTAGCTCAGGGCACACAGCAACACATCCACACAGACCTGCAAAGGCTCCAGTCAAAGAGACTCCACAACCTCTCTGGGCAGCCTGTGCCACTGCTCTGGGACCCACACAGGCAAGAAGTTGCCTCTTGTGTTGAGCTGCAACCTCCTGTGCTGCAGCTTCCATCCATTGCTCCTTGCCTTATCCCAGGCAACAAGTGAGCAGAGCCTGACCCCCCACAACCCCCCACTCCTGACCCCCAGCCCTCAGATATTTGGTTTAGTCAAGGAATTGTCAGTGTGAAACTAATGATTGGACTCAATGATCTTGAAGGTGTGTTCCAATCTAAGAAATTCTGTGATTGTGATTCTGTGATATTGATAAACACTGATCCAATCCCCTCTCAGTCTTCTCTTCTGCNCAACAAGTGAGCAGAGCCTGACCCCCCACAACCCCCCACTCCTGACCCCCAGCCCTCAGATATTTGGTTTAGTCAAGGAATTGTCAGTGTGAAACTAATGATTGGACTCAATGATCTTGAAGGTGTGTTCCAATCTAAGAAATTCTGTGATTGTGATTCTGTGATATTGATAAACACTGATCCAATCCCCTCTCAGTCTTCTCTTCTGCAGCCTAAGCAGCCCCAGGTCCCTCAGCCTCTCCTCCCCAGGCAGTGCTGCAGTCCCCTCAGCATCCTCACAGCCCTCCCCTGGACCCTCTCCAGCAGGTCCCTGTCCCTCTGCAACTGGGGAGCCCCAAACTGAAGGCAGGGTTCAAGATGAGGTCTGAGCAGGGCAGAGTAGAGGTGGAGGAGAACCTCCCTGGATCTGCTGGACACACTCTTGTATGATTCAGAGCGTTTACGTCTGATGTAACCACAGTTTGCAGAAATGAGGTAAGGTGAATCTCTTCTAGGGAAAGAAAAAAAAAAAACAAAAAACAAAAACCCAAAACACCACCAAACCCAGGATAGCATTTGGGCACCTAGAGAGGCTTTTCAGGGCATTCTGAGCTTTAATGGTCATTGATTCCAGACAAATGAATGTGCTTAAAAACTTCTGAAAATTCCATTAGTGGCTGTCTCTGCCTCTAATTGCCTAAATACAGTTTAAAAAAAAAAAAAAGCCAATCAGGCTCATGAAAAGCTAAGCTGTGAGATAGGCACTCAGGAGCTTAAGAGGGGGAAACTGGAGGAGTTGTGATGTGATTTTAGCAGCTGAAAATCAACAGGATATTTATTCCGCGATGCCCTTCGGCCTGGGGAAATTGGACTTACTGCTCATAATGCAACCAATCCTCTCCCAAACTTTCATTGTGTTTTTTTTTTTTTTTCTTTTTTTTTTTTTTTTGCTGCAACACTTTGCTCCTCACGTTGCCATCAGTGTTGGGTGCAATCCTTCTCCCCCCTCCTCCCCTTCCCAGCCCCCAAACCTCCTTTTCACTCCACCGCTTAACTCAGCATCGTTTCATTGATGTCCCAGAGAGTGATTCATCTGCCCAGGCTCTGAGGATAAATAAGCAATATAAATCCCCATTGCATGGGTAAAGAATGAAGCCTCTACCTTTTTTCTTTTTTTCTTTTTTTCTCAAATAACTTTATATCCTTCAGCACTGCTAATAAATATCCTCCTCTTGCTATGAAGTGCTCCTCTCGCTGCCTGCATCCCCTGCAATGTTTGTCTCTCCCATGGAGTATCTCTGGATAGGCAAATGGAAAGCAAAACTCAAGTTTTGCCTTCCCTCCCTTCTGCCTTTCTGCTCTGTTTGGTTGGCTGTGGACTGAGAAGGGGTCTAAGAAACGTTTCTAAATAGCTGGGGGTCAGGAGGGCTGGGGACAGGCTCTGGTTACTTGCTGCCTGCCATAGGGCAAGGAGCAATGGATGGAAGCTGCAGCACAGGAGGCTGCAGCTCAACACAAGAGGCAACTTCTTGCCTGGGTGGGTCCCAGAGCAGTGGCACAGGCTGCCCAGAGAGGTTGTAGAGTCTCCTTGTCTGGAGCCTTTGCAGGCCTGTGTGGATGTGTTCTTGGGTGACCTAAGGAGCAGTGTAGCCGGCAGGAGCAGGGAGGTTATTCTGCCCCTGTGCTCAGCACTGCTCACATTACACCTCGAGTCCTGTGTTCAGTTCTGGGCCCCTCAATTCAAGAGAGAGTGTTGAGGTGCTGGAAGGTGTCCTGAGAAGGGCAGCAAGGTTGGGGCACAGCCCCAAGAGGAGAGGCTGAGGGAGCTGGGGGTGTGCAGCCTGCAGAAGAGGAGGCTCAGGGCAGAGCTCATTGCTCTCTGCAGCTCCCTGAAGGGAGGTTGTGGCCAGGTGGGGTTGGGCTCTGCTGCCAGGCACCCAGGGACAGAAGAAGAGGACACAGTCTCAAGTTGTGGCAGGACAGGTTCAGGCTGGAAGTTAGGAAGAAGTTCTGTACAGAGAGAGTGATTGGCATTGGAATGGGCTGCCCGGGGAGGTAGTGGAGTCCCCATCCCTGGAGGTGTTGAAGCAAAGCCTGGATGGGCACTGAGTGCCATGGGATAGGACTGGGTGCTAGGTTGGACTGGAGGAGCTTCGAGATCTCTTCCAACCTGGCTGATTCTCTGAATTTGACTTAGATTATCTGGTCCTAGTCTCTCAGGGGGGGTTGGAATCAATCATCTCTTTGGGTCCCTTCCAACCCCTGACATCCTTTGATCCTGTGACTTTCAGGCCAGTTTTACAATAATGAAATATTGAAGTTTTGGTGGTGTTCTTTCTGACTGAAGCATTAAAACTCTCTCTGCTATTCAGGAATGTTTTTCTCAGGTCAAATTTTCAGCAGGCATAAATCAATGTCCAATGCCAAGGACCTACATAAAGAATTATGTATAACTTATGGCCTATTTTAAAGTCTTCTAGAAGGCTTCAATAGCACATAAAGATCCATAATGTGCTCAGGGCTTTGTGTTTTTTAATTCTAGCTGCCTGAAATTTTTATATGAAAACTTTGTCAGCAGGAAGTGGAGGTGTTGGTTTTTTTTTTTTTCATTTATGTGGAAACTCAGGCAGAGAGAAAAAAAAAAGTTTTGTTGTAAAAATTCATTTTTTCCCCCATTGTAGTTCCCAGCTTCTTGTAGAAATAAACATTTTTTTGTTTGTTTGTTTCTCTCTAATGTTGTGCAAAAAAAATAGCCTTTTTTATTTTCTTTTTTAAAATGGTAAATAACCCTTTATTTAGGGGATTAAATAAGAACTTGAAAGTATTTTTACAGTGGCTGGAGGAAAAGTAAAGCTGGGGAGGCACTGGTGCAGGCAGCCTAGGAAGGTTGTGGATGCTCCCTCCCTGGAGGTGTTCAAGGCCAGGTTGGATGAGACCTTGAGCAATCTGAAGTGTCCTTGTCCATGGCAGGGGGCTTGGAACTGGATGATCTTCAAGTGTCCAACTTCCACGGGCAGGGAAACCTTCCACCAGCCCAGGCTGCTCGAGGTCTTGGCCATCCTTGGCCTTGGACACTTCCAGGGAGGGAGCATCCACAGCCTCCCTGGGCAAACTCATTGCAGCATCTCAGCACCCTCACTGCAAAGAATCTCCTCAGAGTCTGTGTAGGCTGCAGGGCAAGGGAGGGGATTCTGCCCCTTGGCTCTGCTCTCCTCACACCCCACCTGCAGCACTGTCTGCAGCTCTGCAGCCCCCAACACAAGCAGCACATGCAAGGGTTGGAGCCAGTGCAGAGGAGGCCACCAAGATGTTGAGAGGTCTGCAGCAGCTCTGCTCTGAGGACAGGCTGAGAGAGTTGGGGCTCTGCAGCCTGGAGAGGAGAAAGCTTCCAGGAGACCTTGGAGTGGCCTTGCAGGATCTGAAGGGGGCTCCAGGAGGGCTGGGGATGGACTATTGACAAGGGCTTGTGATGAGAGGAAGAGGCGGAATGGGTTTAAAGTGTCAGAGGGGAGATTGAAAGTGGATATTAGGAAGAAGTTGTTTGGAGTGAGGGTGGTGAGACACTGGCACAGGTCGCACAGGGAGATTGTGGAGCACAGAATGGGATCTTTGACCTCATTTAGAGTTTCTGTTCTCCACAACCTCCCTGGAGGTGCTGAGGACCAAGTTGGATGGGTCCTTGAGCAACATGTCCTAGTGGGAGGTGTCCCTGCCTATGGCAGGGAGTCGAAACTGGCTGAGCCTTGAGCTCCCTTCCAACCTAAACGATTCTATGACTACGACTCTATGATTCTATGACTCTATGACTCTACAAGTCTATGACTGTATGAACTCTATGATTCTATGACTCTATGAATCTATGATTCTATGAATCTATGATTCTATGAATCTCTGATTCTATGACTCTAAGACTTTATGAGTCTATGATTCTGTGACTCTGACTCTATGATTCTATGACTCTGTGATTCTATGATTCTAATCTCCAGTTCAAATCTACCCTCCTCAAACTCAAATCCTTTACCTTTCACCTTATCATCACAAACCCCCATCAAAACTCCCTCCCCATCCTTCCTTGCCTCCTCCAGCTACTGCAAGACCACCACAAGGTCTCCCCAGAGCCTTTTGCCTTTGAGCGCAGGATGCGAGAGCCGGAAAAAAAAAAACCCCAGGCAGGTTGCTGAGGTGTTTTTTTTTTTTTTGTTTCTCACCCTGAAGATACCCCTAAGAATTTATTGTTTTACTTGAGAGGGAAAAGAAAAAGCTGCCCCTCAAAGATTGTCAGCCTCCATCAGTGCTCCTGGGGCCTCTGAATCAGCCACCAAATCACAATAATTCAGTCTGACCGCCGCTTACCCGCAGCACTGCAATAAGCCATTTTCTTTCATCCCAAAACAAAGGGGAATAGAACTCTCAAGGCCATTAAAAAAAAAAAAAAAAAAAAAAGGGGGTTTAAAAATAAATTTTAAAATTTTTTTTTT
>VWZI01007560.1:0-11765 GCA_013396835.1 Psilopogon haemacephalus
TGGGCAACCCATTCCAGCCTCTCACCACTCTCATGCTTAACAACTCCCTCCTCAACTCCACTCTGAATCTCCCCTCCTCCAGCTTTGCTCCATTCCCCCTAGTCCTGTCACTACCTGATCGCCTAAAAAGTCCCTCCCCAGCTTTTTTGTAGCCCCTTTCAGATACAAGAATGTCACCTGGGAGCCTCCTCTTCTCCAAANTTTCAAGCCACACAGGCAGACCTTTTTTTTTGCCCAAGTGTGAGCTTTAGTCACGGGTGTAAAATAAATATGAATTCAATCTCGAGCAGTTTATTTGTAGTGCATCCTATCAGCAGTGAAGGAGATTTTTCTTGTCTAACATCCAGTTTCTAATGCAGTGGGAATGGAATATTAGATTGCTGAGGTGGCTGAGTTCTGCTAGAGAGGGAACCCATCTGAGAGTTTATATCTGGCTTAATGCTGAAATTTAATGTTTAGAGATATTTTTCAGAAGTGAGGAACACTGGCTGCATCATAGGGGAGAGAAAATGGGGTTTACAGGCATCAAAGCTTGAGAGGAAGGCAGGGGAGAGAGGTGAGGGGAGAGAGAGGGAAGAGAGGGCAGGGAAAAAAGGGAAAGGGGGGGGAGGAGGGGGAAGGAAGAAGAAAAGGAGGAAGAAAATAAAAGGAAATAAAAAAGGGGGGAAAAAATTAAGGAATAAAATTGATGGAGAAAAAGATGGGGAAAAAAGAAGGGGGAAAGGAAAGAAGAAAAGTGGGGAAGGAAATAAAAAAAGGAAGGGGAAAAAGGAAAGAAGAGAAAAAGACAATAATTATGGAATAAAAAAGAAAAAAGGAACTAAAAAATACAATAAATAGGAAGAAAAAAGAACAAAGAGGGGAAGAGAAGTAAAAAAGAGAAGTAGAAAAAGAAAGGAGAAAAAAAAGAAGAAAGAAAAGAAGAAGAAAGGAAAAAAGAAGAAAGGAAAAAAAGAAGAGAGGAAAAAAAGAAAGGAAAAAAACAAGAAAGGAAAAAAATAAAAGAAAATATAAAGTAAAAGAGGAAATAAAAGAAAGGAAAGAGAAAATGAAAAGGAAATAAAGGAAGACAGGGAAAAGGAAGGAAAAAAATGGGGGGGAAAGGAAAGAAAGGAAAAATAGGTAAGAAAGGAAAAAAAGGGTAAGAAAAAAAAGAATGAAGAGGCAGGAAAAGGAAAGAAAAGGAAAAACCTTTGGTACAGAGCGTTAATGGGAATGAGCTTAAATAGAGTTGCAAAAGTAGTAATAAATTAGAGCAGTGCACATTATTTTTCACAGCACATACATAGCCATAGGTTACTCAAAAGCAATACTTAAAGGATTTAGTTGTAGTACGAGATGGGTTGAAGCTTTCTTGTATTAGATACAGTTTAAAATCCTGAGCTATCACATTAGGCTGAGCAGCAAACCAGGATTTTACTACTGTGCTTGCACAGTGGCTAACGAAACCTCTTTTTTTTCCCCCCTCCTTTCTTTTTATAACCTGAGACTTCAGTAAGGATGCAAATTGCTCTGGGTTCTGTTACTTCTTCAGCGAATCAAGTTTGATTCAGTAACCCAAGAATATCTCCCTGGACGAAGAAAGACACTAAAGAAATTTGCACTTCTAAAACCCCATTGTTATGCTTTCAGCACCCCTCTGGAATGCAAATCAGGAACACCTTAACAGCTCTTGTAACACTTACTAAATTTCAATAAATCCAGTAAAGGACTCTGGACCTGTTAAAAAAAGCACCTTTAGCATGCTTCTGTTTAATTAGCAGTTAAGGGTGGTGTTCTATATCAATCAATATTCCACAAGTGCCTTCAGATGTGACTGAAGTCTCATTATGCAGACCCAGGTTTTGCAGAGTTTACAAGCTAAGTAACATAAGGTGGAGGAAAAAACATTACACATCAGGATGTTGCAGCACCAAATCTGATGTTAGCTCAGGTTTGCTCATTTTCTCAAGTTGATTCAAAACTATTACAAGAGGGATGTGGATGTGCTGGAGTGAGTCCAGAGAAGGGCCACGAGGATGCTCAGAGGGCTGCAGCACCTCTGCCGTGAGGACAGACTGAGAGAGTTGGGGCTGTGCAGGCTGGAGGAGGCTCCCAGGGGACCTTCGTGTGGCCTTCCAGGATCTGAAGGGGGCTACAGAAAAGCTGGGGAGGGACTTTTGAGGCTCTCAGGTAGTGACAGGACTAGGGGGAATGGAGCAAAGCTGGAGGTGGGGAGATTCAGATTGGATGTGAGGAGGAAGTTGTTGAGCATGAGAGTGGTGAGGCCCTGGAATGGGTTGCCCAGGGTGTTTGGGGCCACATCCCTAGAGGTGTTTTTGGCCAGGCTGGCAGAGGCTGTGGGCAGCCTGCTCTAGGGTAGGGTGTTCCTGGGCATGGCAGGGGGATTGGAACTAGATGAACCTTGTGGTCCCTTCCAACCCTGTCTGATTCTCTGTTTCTACTGCATTCAGGTCAGGATCTCAAATGGATGAAAGTATTTTCTGAAATCTGTTTCAGAAAGAGACCAAAGGAAGGCTACAAGGATGCTGAAGGGACTGCAGCACTGCCTCATGAGGAAAGGCTGAGAGTCCTGGGGCTGGTTAGTCTGGAGATGAGAAGACACAGAGGGCATCTATTAAATGTTTATAAACATATTAGTTTTGGATGTCAAAAGGGAGGGGACAGGGACAGCCTCTGCTCTCCGCACCCTACGATAGGACAAGGGGCAATGGATGGAAACAACAACACAGAAAGTTCCACCTCAACATGAGGTGACCTTATGGTGGCCTTTCAGCATCTTAAAGAGGCCTACAAGAAAGCTGGGGAGGGACTTCGGGTTGTCAAGTAGTGACAGAACTGGGGGGAATGGAGCAAAGCTAGAAATGGGGAGATTCAGGCTGGATATTAGGAAGAAGTCCTTCACCATGAGGGTGGTGAGGCACTGGTACAGGTTGTCCAGTGAGGTGGTAGAAGCCTCATCCCTGGAGGTGTTTAAGGCCAGGCTGAAGGAAGCTCTAGAGAGGTGTCCCTGGTTGGGGATGTCCCTGCTGACTGCAGAGGGGGTTGGGCTGGATGACCTGTAGAGCTCTGTTCCAACCCAGACTATTCTGTGATACTATGATAATCCATCTGCTCCAGTAATCAGTTACTCAGCAGGTTTATTAGCCAGCATGGTTGCTGCCCTTGCTCATCTCCATCAACAATTTAGGCAGAGTGTTTGCTATTCATCCAGAAAACCTGTAGCCCATGAAAATACCAACACTTCAAAGGGAAAAAAGTATGAAAAGAAAGAAAATAAAATGAAAAAAAAAAGAAGAAGAAGAAGAAGATGATGAAACCAGGTGTTTATATACTTCTAGCCCACATTTTGATGGCAAATCAATCACTGCAGTTCTCCTGGTAGAGTTTTCCAACTGGTCGTGAATTTACTTCTCGCCACCTTTCTCTAGACTATATTTCTCCTCACTGGTTCAGGAGAGAAGCAAGATCGAGCAGCTGAGTCAAAACACTCCATGTCTTCTCCCAGCCTTTAATCCATAAGCCCTTTTTCCTTCTTATGGAAGGAAATTGGATTCATTTGTCACTGCCTGGTTCCCTTTCTGTTTCTATCGAATACATGCTGAGCACCATCCCTCCAGCTGGTCTTGTTTCAGCAGAACCTGGAGCCTTTTTCTTTTTACCCTTGCTGTGATTATTTTTTTTTTTCATACTACATAGCAATAGAGGGGCTACCTTTCTGTCTGCTACAAATCTGCACTACCAATTGCTGGGGTTTCAGCCAGGATGCTGCTGTGTGGCAGAGCAGGGCACTGCCCCACCGGAGGTTTGAATGAGGTGTGAACTGTGGCAGGGCACACCCAGTCCACTGCCCCACCAGAGGTGTGAATGGGGCAGGAAACGGTCTTCCTCCCTCCCCACCTCTGTCACAGGAGGCTTAGTACAATAGGTGTGAAGTGCCTTCTCCCACCCTCCATGGGCTTGAACAGGGAGGCAACAGATCACCTCAGTATATATATGGCAGCTGGACAGATTGCAGCAGGACTTGCTTGGACTTGCTTGGACTTGCAAGGACTTGCTTAGACCTTCACTGGGACCTGCACGGACCTGCACTGGGACCTGAACACGGACCTGGAGACACGAACCTCGCACGGACTTTGAGACAGTCTCCCATCTGTAAGTAGGGCAAGTTTCATGCCCAAACCTTTCCATTTTTCTGATTTTTCCTGAATTACAAGAAAAGGCATCATTGTGAAGACTTTTCCCGACCGAATTAGAACCCAAACTTAAACTAATCTACACACAGATTGTGGGTGGGGCTTTTGGAAATTATAAAAGCTACATAATTTATAATTTCAGCCTCTTCAATAGCCCACAATCAATACATGCTGTTGATTCAGAATGGAGAGTTCTCCAGAGAAAACCTTTTTGCGATACGTCGTAAAGCAATGCCTAAAAGCTATCAGAAACTTCCAACTGCAGGCTTAGTGCTGAGGAGTAAATGTTCACTGCAAAGCGGAGAAAATAACTAAGTGGCTAAATCAGTCTGGCATAAGCTTAGAAAAGCAGTTATCTAAAGGTGTTAATATTTTCCTTGTATTTATTGTAAGGACTCAGAAGGAGACAAACTGTTCATCAGATGTTGAAAATCTGTGCAGAGAACCAGCTAAATGCTTGCTCATCTATTGTGGCATGACTGTCTCCTTTTTGTTTCATAGCATAGCTTCATAGAATGGGCTGGGTTGGAAGGAATCTTAAAGATCATCTAGTTCCAAGCACCCTGCTTTGGGCAGGGACAACTCCCACTTAACTGAGTTCCTTCTTTGTGAGGTTCATAGAGTTTATGATGTTCATAGAGTCACAGATTCATAGAATGGTTTGGATTAGAAGGGACCTTGAAGATCATTTAATTCCAATTCCATTGCCTTGGAAAGGGCACCCTCCAATAAATCAGGATGCTCAAGACCTCGTCCAACCTGGCCTTGAACACCTTCAGGGAGGGGATATCCACAACCTGCCTGGGCAACCTGTGCCAGAGTCTCCCCACCCTCACTGTCAAGAATTTCTTCCTAATCTCCAGTCTCAATCTGCCTTCCTCAAGCTTCAATCCATTGCCTCTCATCCTATCACTACAAGCCTTTACAAAAAGTCCCTTCTAAGCTTTCTTGCAGGTCCCATTCAGGTACTGAAAAGGATTTTTGAGGTCTTCCTGGAGCCTTCTATTCTCCAGGCTGAACAGCCTCACCTCTCACAGCCCATCCTTCTAAGTGAGGTGCTCCAACTCTCTGATCATCTTCATGGCCACTCCAGCAATTTGATGTCCTTCCTTTACAAATTACTTGTCCAGTGTCCAAAAGCAGTGGTTAGTCACAGCTGTAGCTTCAACAGTGTCACCTTTGTGCCCAAACCTGAAATAAATTAATCAGGGGGAGTAGGAGGGGGCGGGGGGGAGAGGAGAGAGAATCTGTTTGTTTTTGAGGATGGAAAAAAGAAATCAGTGACCTAAAGAACTGCATTTAGGCAGCTGGCACATCAGAAAACTGATATTCAAGCTTCATGAGCAAAGGTGGATAATATGCCTCTCACCAGCTGTTTTTACCTCCAATCAAAGAGCTGACCTGGGTTTGATCAGAGAGGGAGAATGAAGATGCACAGAACACAGCAAACGAAATGAGGCCACGGTTTTCTTGCTAATTCTGAAGTGGATTTTTACTTCTTGGAGAAGTGTCCAACAGGAGAGTTTATTCTCTGAATAGTCTCTCTTCTCCTTGACCCACAAAAGCACACGATGTGAATCCTGCTGTTGCAGCACAATAACGTTTCTAAGCTTCAGACTTTTCCTTGCTAGTTTACATTTAGGCTTATTTGAAGTGTGAAAGAAAGAAAGAAAGAAAAAGTGTTCTGGGCTGTTTCTTCCATGAAGAACTCTTCCCTTTTGTCTCTTTTAGATCTTCCAAGGTCAGATAGAGGCAGTAGAAAGAGATGTTTGGGTTTGGGTTTTTTTCCATTCCTCTAACCATGACTCTACAGAGGCAAAAACCCTTTTCAACTGTTCTGAATCAGCTGAAAGTTCCACATTAATTGAAGCCAAGGCTGACACTTACCATGGACCAGTATATTTTTATTTTGATTGAAGGACTGGAAATCAATATAAAAGTAATAAGTTGTAGGCCACTAGAACTCTTCCTGAAGAATTAGAAGGTTTAAGAAATACTCAAGGGGAAGATCCTTGAAATTCTCTTATCCAAAAATATGATGCCAGTAATTGTGTACTCTGGTCACAGACTACAGATGATTTTTTTGGTGTCTTGAAGGACACTATTTAATGCTTGTCTTATTCTTAGCTAGGTGTTTGAGAAGATGGGCCAAGGAAAGAGTTTGTTATGACAAAGAGTTCCCTGAGCTAACATTAATATAGGGAGCTGAAGTCAGGAGAATCATCACTTCAAAGGAACTTCTTCAAATTGGAATTGAACCAGAGGGGAAAAAAAAAAAAACACACAAAAGGCATTTGGATAGGCACACAAAAGGCATTTGGATAGGCACAATCTGTTTTAATCTCAGAGAGTTTAAGGGCATTAAGAAGTGTGCAAGCCAACAACCTGAGGCTGAGTAAGGTTAAAATAATACTGAGCTGAATAATTAGCATTAAAAGAATTAGTCAAAACAAACAATCAACCAAAAAAAAACCCCCACCAAACCCAAATTTTAACAAATAATCAAAAGAACTGGAGAAAACAAGCCCATAGATTAAAAACTGCCTCCCTTGCTTGTTTCTGAAACATGCAGATTTAGAAGCAAAGGTCTGTAGCTCTTTTTGAGTCATTTCTTCTGGCTTGGTTCATTTTTCACCTTAATATCCATTATTTTGCACATATCCTTAAATAACTGCTGCCTTCTTTTCTTTTCTTTTCTTTTCTTTTCTTTTCTTTTCTTTTCTTTTCTTTTCTTTTCTTTTCTTTTCTTTTCTTTTCTTTTCTTTTCTTTTCTTTTCTTTTCTTTTCCTTTCTTTTCTACCAAAGGTAATGGAGTACAGCTGAATTTCTGAAACCACAGAAATTCACACTCAAATCCCAGGTGGGTCAGGAGCAGAGTGGGAAATAATAGGATCCGCTCTCCTCTAATTGTTACACGTTGCTAACTTACTGTCAGTTGCATCCTACTTATTCTACTTCTTGGCAATTAAGAAGGAAAATATATTATGTAATATTACAATGCTAAGTAAGTTCTGGCTGTGTTTGTATACCCTTTAGTGGCTGATAAGGAGGCTTTATGATGATGCTGGGGAAGCAATTAATGATGTGCACATGCTGACAATTTGGATAGATACATTTAAGCCATTAATGGTGTGATCATAAGACTGAGCATTGTAATGCACATTAATAAAGGTAATCATGGTACCATGCATGTCATTAAGAAAACAAAGTCTTCCTTTTCATACAGAACAAAAAAGAAATGACTAAAATGAACCTGTTTAAGTAGGAAAAACTAATCTATTTTAATGGAAAATTCAAGATATCGATATTGTAGCATTCAGAAAACCAGGTTTGGGCTTTTTTTTTTTTTTTTTTTAATTTGCCTAAAAATAGAAGTGTTAAAAACTCACAGAACTGGACAAAATTCTATCGCATGGAATTTGACACTATCTGAGCAGACATGAAAAGATCTTAGAATCACAGAATCATAGAATCATAGAATCATAGAATCAGTCAGGGTTGGAAGGGAGCACAAGGATCAGCCAGTTCCAATCCCCCCTGTCATGCCCAGGGACACCCTACCCTAGAGCAGGCTGCCCACAGCCTCTGCCAGCCTGGACAAAAACACCTCCAGGGATCTGGCCCCAAACACCTCCCTGCAGGGGCAACCCATTCCAGCCTCTCACCACTCTCATGCTCAACAACTTCCTCCTCATCTCCAGTCTGAATCTCCCCACCTCCAGCTTTGCTCCATTCCCCCTAGTCCTGTCACTCCCTGAGAGCCTAAAAAGTCTCTCCCCACCTTTTCTGTAGCCCCCTTCAGATCCTGGAAGGCCACAAGAAGGTCACCTTGGAGCCTCCTCTTCTCCAAACTCAACTGCCCCAACTCTTTCACTCTTTTCTCATAGCAGAGGTGCTGCAGCCCTCTGAGCACCCTCGTGGCCCTGCTTTGGACACCTCCAGCATGTCCCTCTTGTCCCAGAGGCTCCAGCACTGGATGCAGTACTCCAGGTGAGGTCTCACCAGGGCAGAGTAGAGGGGCAGAATCACCTCCCTCGACCTGCTGGCCACACTGCTCCTGATGAAGCCCAGGCTCTGGTTGGCTTACCAAGGCTTCACATGTTCAAGAAAATCTGATATTTCTAATAAAATAAAATAAAATAATTAAACAGTAACTACAAATTATCAAAAATCAAGTCTCTGTGTTTCCCTCATTCTTTGTGGGCTTAGCTAAATTAGAATGGAAATTATTTCAAGTGAAGATCCCTTTCTGATTTGACATCACAAATGTGACATGAGTCAATCTGTGACCTCATTTTCATTCCAAACTAAAGACTTTTTTTGCCATTCAACCTATGGCAGCAGGAATAATTTCCCTGAAAATTTAATTTTTTTAAAAAAACAAAGTTTTAAAAATAAAAAATCATTGGAGAACCTCAATCATCACTTAACCTAAATGGTGTCCCTAAGGTTTTACTCTTTCAGTCCAGTTCTTCACTTGCAGAGTGTTTCTGTGCAGAGTTTCTTCATCTCAACAACAATTTCTTTTTTTTCCCCCTACAGACATACAGGAAGCTCTGACTTTTGTCAGCTACATAATCTCTGTCACTAAGAGAATAAAACAAAAGCTCTGTCAGACATTCAATTCCCACCTCTGTGTGGATAAGTGGATAAACCTGCCTATAACATTTGCAGTTGAAGGCTCCATTAAGGTACCATTACAGGAGAAGATATCCAGGATCTGTCATCATTACAAGCTCCAACCTTGCTGTCACATCCTCAGCTGCTGCAGCAAAAAAACCCAAAAAGACCTAGCAAAATATGCTTCCAGTTATTCACCATATTCCTCAATTATTCCAGCTGGTGGATTGGCAATTGCTCTGCATAGTTCTAGAGATGATTCATAGCAATTCTTCACTTTCTTTTCTGAGTGCAATCCCAAGCACACCTCCAGTCTGGGTGGGGAATGGATGAGAGCAGCCCTGAGGAAAAGGACCTGGGGGTCTGGGGTGATGAAAAGCTCAAGATGAGGCTGCAGTGTGAGTGCAGCCCAGACACAAACTGTGTGCTGGGCTTCAGCAAGAGCAGCTGTGGGCAGCAGGGCAAAGGAGGGGATTGTGCCCCTTTGTTCTGCTCTCCTCACATCCCACCTGGAGTACTGTCTGCAGCTCTGCAGCCCCCAGCAGAAGCAGGACATGGAACAGTTGGAGCCAGTGCAGAGGAGGCTATGAAGGTGCTGAGAGGGCTAAAGCAGCTCTGCTATGAGGACAGGCTGAGAGAGTTGGGGCTCTGCAGCCTGCAGAAGAAAAGGCTGCCAGGAGACCCTGGAGTGGCCTTCCAGTATCTGAAGGGGGCTACAGGAGGGCTGGGGAGGGACTGTTCACAAGGTCTTGCAATGACAGGATGAGGAGGAATGGGTTTAAAGTGGCAGAGGGGAGATTGAAACTGGATGTTAGGAGGAAGTTGTTTGCAGTGAGGGTGGTGAGACACTGGCACAGGTTGCCCATGGAGGTTGTGGCTGCTCCCTTGCTGGAGGGGTTCAAGGCCAGGTTGGATGAGGTCTTGAGCAACCTGTTCTAATGGGAGGTGTCCCTGCCTATGGCACAGGGGGGTTGGAACTGGCTGAGCTTTGAGGTCTCTTCCAACCTAAACCATTCTATGATTCTTTCAAATGCTAGAATTATTGTTCTTGAACATCTCAAGAGAGGTTCCTCCTGTGGGATGAAAAACATTCCACACTTGTGGGAAAGACTTAACGGGAAAAGGACCTGGTAGGAGATAAGACAGGAGGAAAATGCCATGATTATCAGTTTCCAAAAGCAATTAAACCAAAATAATTTGAGATTTCAAGCATCCTATATGCAAATAGCAATAAAGCTGACATTCTGTGAATGAATCTTGCAATAAAACCAATATTCTGTGACTGAATCTTGCTTTCTACACACCTTAAGTCACTCAGGTACTATATGTTTTAACATATAGTACAACAGGATACTAGTACAAAAAATACCTCTTGAGGGCTTCCAAACAAACACCAACACTTCAGAATAAAGCAGCTTTGAAAAGTGCTAGAGCATGTCCAGAACAGGGCAACAAGGCTCATGGAGGGCTTAGAGCACATATCCTATGAGGAGTGGCTGAGGGAGCTGGGGGTGTTCAGCCTGGAGAAGCAGAGGCTGAGAGGAGACCTCACTGCTCTCTACAGTGTCCTAAAGGGAAGTTGGAAAGAGGAAGGGGACAGATTCTTCTCCCTGGTGGCAAGCAACAGGACCAGAGGAAATCCTCTGGTTCCAAGCTGCCCACAGAGAGGTTTAGGCTTGGAAATATTTCTTCACTGAAAGGGTTCTCAAACGTTGGAATGGTCTGCCCAGGGCAGTGCTGGACTCACCATCCCTGGAGGTGTCCAAGTAAGCAAAAGGACCAGAAAAAAGGGCTTCATGTTGTGCCAGGGGAGGCTCAGGCTGGATGCTAGGGAATATTTCTTCCCAGAGAGGGTTCTCAAACATTGGAATGGTCTGCCCAGGGTAGTGCTGGAGTCACCATCCCTGGAGGTGTTTATATGGTGTGTAGAGCTGGTGCTTAGGGATGTGTTTTAGTGCTGACCCTTCAGTGCTGGGTTGGACTGGATAAGCTTGGAGATCTCTCTTCCAACCACTGATGCTTCTCCCTGGTGGCAAGCAACAGGACCAGAGGAAATCCTCTGGTTCCAAGCTGCACACAGAAGAGTTTAGGTTGGAAATATTCCTTCACTGAAAGGGTTCTCAATGGAATGGTCTGCCCAAGGCAGTGCTGGATTCACCATCCCTGGAGGTGTTTATATGGTGTGTGGAGCTGGTGCTTAGGGACATGGTTTAGTGCTGACCTTTCAGTGCTGGGTCAAAGGTTGGAGTGGATGAGCTTGGAGATCTCTCTTCCAACCACAGATATTCTGTGATTTTTCTTCCCAGTCTGGAAATAAATATTTGTATAAAATGAAGTCTCAGACTTGAGTTCTGTTCAATATTTCTACTTACTTTGGGCAACCAAGGACAAAACGTTGCACCTTGCCCTTTTTTTTGCTGCCAAAATGGAAATACTTCATTTTTGTTTGGGTTTTGTTTTTTTTTTATATTGTAGGCCTCCTGCCATGTTATTAGGTCAGTATGGAACATGAGAGAGCTGCCACAAGAATAGGTTGAGTGCTGCAGTTTGAACCAGGCGATGAAAGCAAGAGGCAAAGGTCATTCACCTTCTCAGACAAGGCAAATCCAAAGGAACCTGGAAAGGTCCTAATACTTTTAATGTGCTTTAACTTAAAAAAAAACAAAAAAAACCCCACCTATTTAGATAAGAGAGGAAATAAGCAGGCTTCTGGAAAGAGTGAAACAAAGGAGAAGGGGTTAAAAGTTTGAAGGCAATTCAAATTTCACTTGAAAGGAGCTGTGGTGCCTTTCAAATCTCATCTCTACATGTCTTTTAACTTGCAAGGATCCCTCTGAGATCTGGATTAATCTGCATAAGCACATTGTGTGCTCTCAGAAGTCTTTCATGATTTGCACTCCAAAGTCTTCCAAACCTTAGTTGCAAGGATTTTTTTTTTTTTTTTTTTTT
>VWZI01007560.1:22585-38453 GCA_013396835.1 Psilopogon haemacephalus
GGTTGTGCTGCAATCATTCACTGAAGTCTTTATCAATTGAAAAAGCCTCAGGAAAGCTCTGCTTTTCCCAACATATTTTTTTCCCCTGGGAGTGAAAGGCACAGGCTCCCTTATTTCATTTTATGCAAAATTACGGTAATTGGTATCTGACCTTTTTGGAACAGGCTGTTAAGCTTTACACTGCTGGATTTTTGGGGTTAATTTTTTTTTTTTTTTTTCCCCCCAGCGAATCAATTATTTAAATTATGGCCATCTCCAAAGGAGCAACAGGGTGCAAAGAAGAATAGAGGATTGAAATGAAACTGAAAACTGATTCTCCACCGCTGCCCCATTAACGCCAAACATGCTATTAGCTGCAAACGCAACCTGGGGAGGCTCTCTAACACTTGGACTAGAATTTAGCTTTCAAATAATTAAACCAAACCAGCACAAAACAGAGACAAATGGTGTTTCTGAACAGTTTAAAAAAAAAAAATAATAATAATAAAAAGTGTAAATGGAAATATCAAGCGAAGCAAAAGCTGCCTCAATATGGGGGTGGGGAGGAGGGGGAAGGCATTGCAGAGGAGTCCTTTTTAAACGGTCTAAAATGAGTTTCTTATTCCAAGCAGCCATCATTTGAAAGAATAAAGCAAAGACAGATGACAAGAGGGCAGCTCAGCAAGCTGACTGCAAATTCAACTGCTTTCCAGAAGTCACCAGTAGATCACTTCCCCAGTGGTATAGAATCATAGACTGGTTTAGGTTGGAAAGGACCTCAAAGATAATCTAGCTCCAACCCCCCCAACATAGGCAGGGAGACTTCACAGAGCAGTATCTTTCTTTCTTTCTTGATCTCAAGTTCTCAGATACTAATTTCTTGAACTTACAAAAGTAAAACTTGGAATTATTAGTCAAATTTTTAAAATAAATAAATCATGTTTTCCCACTTGAGAGAACCATAATGAAAATTTACTTGAGTATTATGGAAGCCACATCCACACTATGATTTTTTCTGATGTTGATACTGTGTTATGTTAAAGAAGCTCAACTTCGGAAGGGACCTCAAAGGTCATCTAGTTCCAACCCCCTGCCATAGGCAGGGATGCTTCACAGAGCAGTATCTTTCTTTCTTTCTTGATCTCAAGTTCTCAGATACTAATTTCTTGAACTTACGAAAGTAAAACTTGGAATTATTAGTCAAATTTTTAAAATAANCTTGGAATTATTAGTCAAATTTAAAAAATAAATAAATCACATTTTCCCACTTGAGAGAACCATAATGAAATTTTACTTGAATATTATGGAAGCCACATCCACACTATGATCTTTTTAATATTGATACTGTGTTATGTTCAAGAAGCTCAACTACCTTAACAAACTCTTCTAACCCCATGAATCATAGAATGGTTTAGGTTTGACCTCAAAGATCATCTAGGTGCAACACCCCAACATAGGCAGGGACACTTCACAGAGCAGTATCTTTCTGTTTTTCTTGATCTCCAGTTCTCAGATATTATTTTCTTGAACTTATAAAAGTAAAACTTGGATTTTTTAGTTAAAATTAAAAAAAAAAAAAAGAAAAATCACCATCTCCCGCTTGAGAGAAACACAATGAAATTTAATTTGAAGATTATAGAGGTCACATTAACACAGAACAGTATCAATAGTAAAAATATGTAGATAGTGTGAAAGAAGCTCAACTACCTTAATAAACTCTTCTAACCCCATGAATCGTAGAATGGTTTAGGTTGGAAGGAACCTCAAAGATCATCTAGTTCCAGACCCCTGCCATAGGCAGGGACACTTCACAGAGCAGAATCTTTCTTCCTTGATTCCAAGTTCTCAGAATCTATTTTCTTGAACTTATGAAAGTAAAACTCAGATTTTTTAGTTAAAAAAAAAAAAAATCACTTCCTCCCACTTGAGAGAGCCACAATGAAATTTCATTTGAATATTACAGAAGTCACATCCACACTATCTACATTTTTTTTTTTAATTATTGCTGCTGTATCATGTTAAAGAAGCTCAACTACCTTAACAAACTCTTTAATCCCCTTGAGGTTCTTGTACTGTTTTAGATAATTAAAGACCATGCTGCTGATTCTCATTATTTATTGAAAGTGCTCATTTCCTTTACGTTAAATTTTTAAAGACAGTAAATCAAGCCTTGTTTTAATTATATTTTCTGCTCGAGAAATTCACCACAAGCTGTTGTCCCTGTGATGCATCATTCTCTTGTCCCTTCCAGTTCTCCATCTTTTGAGGATCTTGAGTTGGTTTTTCACTGCTTATTAGCCCAACTAATGATGCTGGATCCTTTATTAGAAACTTATAACTTCAGTCACGAGTCCAATTTTGGTTTTTGTTAAAAAACAGTAATCTAAAAATGTATGTCTTTATATTAATACATTTATATAATAGATAGATAATAATGATATAAAAATACATAATAATTGTATTTAATACNATACGCATGTAAAAAAGTCTCTCTGCTTGCTAAACACTATGTTAGAGCATGGGGATTTTTCCCATAAGAAACAGGAAACTAATTTTAAACACTTTTTAACTACTGCAATGAAAATCTACTAACAATGTTTAATAACAAGCAAGCCACTCTAAATGCATTTAATCCTAGATATGATTCTCTTCCTGTGTATTTTTTTTTGGGGTTACTTGGCACTTAATCTGTAACTTTAAGTCTCCCAAACCAGACTGATCCAGTTAAGAGGTGATTAAAGATGAGTCAAAGTAAGTTTTAATTGACATGCTTCAACTTAATGGCATCAGTCTGCCAGGTGTGCCATAGTGGGTCAGTTGAAGACTCCCGTCACATAATTTATATTCCCTCCCCAGACTACTCAGGAGAAGGTCAACTTGGGGACAGGACTCCTTGGTGTGATAGGAAAGCTGCAAGGCAGTCTTCAGTGGGTGAAAAATCTCAGCCAGCAAAAAAACAACCCCACTGCCCCCCAGAAGAAAAACCTCAAGTGCCAAAATAGTCTTCAGGTCACCTTAGCTTCTTGAAGGTGAGGCTTTTCACCAGCTGATTGTTGTAATTAGCAGGGAGAAAGAAGGAATTTTGAATGAAGCCACTCTCCCCTGCCCTCCCTTTCCTTCATTGGTAAGCATGCTGAGCTTTCTACTGTTGAACTGATCATAGAATTAGTCAGGGTTCGGTTAGGGTTGGAAGGGACCACAAGGATCATCTAGTTCCAAGCGCCCTGCCATGCTCAGGGACACCCTACCCTAGATCAGGCTGCCCACAGCCTCTGCCAGCCTGGCTGCAAACATCTCCAAGGATCTGGCCCCAAACACCTCCCTGCAGGGGCAACCCATTCCAGCCTCTCACCACTCTCATGTTCAACAACTTCCTCCTCACATCCAATCTGAATCTTCCCACCTCCACCTTTGCTCCATTCCTCGTAGTCCTGTCACTACCTGAGAGCCTCAAAAGTCCCTCCCCCAGAAAAGAAATATGTAGTCAGTGGGTACTTAAGTAATAAAACCCTGAAGGCTTTTTTTTTTTTCCTTAACTGGGCATGTGTCTTAAAATAACAACATAGTTACAGTGCTAGGAAGGAACATCATCTCTGTAAGGAACATCTGTGCAGTACTAATTGAGAATAGAATCACAGAATGTCAGGGGCTGGAAGTGACCTCGAAAAATCATCTGGTTCAGCCCTCCTGCCAGAGCAACATCACCCAGAGCAGATAACACAGGAACACATCCAGACAGTTCTTGAATATCCCCAGAGAGGGAGACTCCACAACCACCTGGGCAGCCTGTTCCAGTGCTCTGTCACCCTCACAATGAAAAAATTCTTCCTCAGGTTCACATAGACTCTCCCATGCCTCAGCTTCCACCCATTCTCCCTTGTCCTGTCACTGGGCATTACCCAGCAGAGCCTGGCTCCAGCCTCCTACCACTTGTCCCTTACATACTTATAGACACAAATGAGGTCACCCCTTAGTCTCCTCCTCCCCAAGCTCCAAGCCCCAGCTCCCTCAGGCTCTCCTCATAAGGAAGTTGTTCAACTTCCTTAATCATTTTTGTGGCTTGGCAGAAAGAAGCAGAAATTCAGAATGGAGACCACTGTCTGCTGTCTTTATTAGAATAATTTTCTGCTTTTCTCTACAGATGCTCCATATACATCAGTTCCATCTCCACAAGCCAGCTTGAGCTATTTTGTTACCAAAAGAAAAAGTGTTTTCTTTGTCTTCATTTTCAGCAACTGAAATGGAATTCAAGAGGGAGAGCTTCCATCCTGGCAGACTTTACCAGCGAAGTGACCTTTGCATGAAATACTTTTGAAATGCAATATTATTGTCAGTTACAACTTGAAGAAGAAACTGATATTAATCTCCACCTTTTCAACAGTAATTTTTTAATTTTTTTTTTTTTTTTCCATGAGATTTGCCAGTCAAAACTGAATTATCTTTGTTTGGAATCCATCATTTTTTTTCCCCCTTTACTCTGCTCTCCTCAGACCCCACCTGGAATACTGTCTGCAGCTCTGGAGCCCCCAACAGAAGATGGACATGGAACTGTTGGAACCAGTCCAGAACAGGCCATGAAGAAGATGCTCAGAGGGCTGCAGTAGGTCTGCTATGAGGAAAGGCTGAGAGAGTTGGGGCTCTGCAGCCTGGACAAGAGAAGGCTTCCAGGAGGCTTTGGAGCAGCATTCCAGTATCTGAAGGGGACCTACAAGAGGACTGGGAGGGACTATTGACAAGGTCTTGTAATGACAGGATGAGGAGTAATGGGTTTTAACTGGTAGAGGGAAGATTGAAACTGGATGTTATGAAGAAGTCATTTGCAGTGAGGGTGGTGAGGCACTGGCAGAGGTTGCCCAGGGAGATTGTGGATCACAAAATCACAGGATGTGATTAAAGTTCACATTCTGTGATACTGTGCTCCATAACTTCCCTGGAGCTGTTCAAGGCCAGGTTGGATGAGATTTTGAGCGACCTGTTCTAGTGGGAGGTGTCCCTGCCTACAGCTGGGCGTTGGAACTGGATGATCTTTGAGGTCCCTCCCAAACAAAACCATTCTATCATTTTTTTTCTATTTATGAAACTTATCTAGAAAGACTTATTCAAAAGGAACAAGAGAAAACGGGAAATGTCTTGCTGGAGTAACTCAGATTGTAAGAAAGGCTTCCAAAAAATGTAGAGAAATGAGAACATAGTACTGGGAGCTCTTCTCATTACTCAAGATCTGATCATGGTGCACAGGTGAAAAGGCACCAGCGGGTGAACTCACAACTCTTCCTCCATTAAACTTTGGGATTGTTCAGAGAATATCTGTGCAGATTATAATTGGATTTTTGAATGTCATTGGGATAATTAGAGGGGGTAGATATGACCTAATTTAGTCATCCATAGGATAGATGGCAGCTTCTGGTAGAAGAACTAGTCAGTGAGGAGGGATCATTAGGCATCTTATGGAAAGAAGAAATACTTAGACAACACTAAGGAGAAAGCAAGTTAACCTTTAACAAAAATATCAAATGCATCAAGCATACACATTAATAAAATGTATTAAAGACCCTTTTGGAACTTGGATATTGGAAAGCTTTACTCTCAAAAATTAAAAAAAAAAAAAAAAAAAAAAAGAAAGGTAGCGAGGGAGAGAAAGGAAAGAAGAAGAAGGGAAGAGAAAGGGAAAGATAAAGGGAAGAAGAAAGGGGGAAAAGAAAGGAAAGGAGAAATGGGGAAGAGAAGGGAAAGAAGGAAGGGGGAAGAAAGGAATGGAGAAAGGGGAAAGAGAAAGGGGAAAGAGAAAGGAAAGGAGAAAGAGTGAAGGGAAAGAAGAAAGGGGGAAGAGAAAGGGAAGAAGGAGGGAAGAGAAAGGAAAGGAGAAGAGGGAGGAGAAAGGGAAGAAGAAAGGAGGAAGAGAAGGTAAAAGAGAAGGGGGAAGAGAAGGGGAAAAAGGAGGGAAGAGAAAGGAAAGGAGAAGAGGGAGGAGAAAGGGAAGAAGAAAGGAGGAAGAGAAGGTAAAAGAGAAGGGGGAAGAGAAGGGAAAGGAGAAGGGGGAAGAGAAGGGAGAACAGGGAAGAGAAAGTAAAGAAGTGGGAAAAGAGAAAGGAAATAAGAGGGAGGAAAGAAAGAAGGGGGAAAGAGAAAAGAGAAAAAGAAAGTATTTGAATTAAGCTATTATAAATATTAAGATAAAATAGAGATAGAAAAGTGTATCAGAGGAAGCAAATAGGGTGGTTTGTGGAAACGGTTGTAAAGCAGTTGGTCGTGGTAATCTCTGGCAATATGGTTCATGTTTTAGCTAACTTCATAAAGGCCATGCATAATTTATTAGAGTCTAATTTAGTCATGAATATAAATTTTCTGGCAGTTGGGGGAAAAAACCAAACAAAAAAAAACCCAAAAAAGAACCTGAATCTTTATTATGCATATTTTGCAGCTCAGCTTCCCCCTTTCCTTGTTAAAATGTGCTATTATGGCACTTTCTGACTGTATAAATTATAAACCAGCAGGGACCATTAAAAAAAAAAAAGAAGGAGCCTCCCAAGACACATGCTTGTGATACTTGTCTACAAGGACGTCTTATTTATAACCCAATAACATATTGCACTAAAATTATCAACTGCTCCTTCCCCATATCTAATTCTCCTTTTTTAATTTTTTTTTTCCTCCCCTATCAAAGATGCAGGTTTGTGGCTTTTTGTGGGAACTGGAAAGATTCATTTCAAATGAAAAGCTGGCAGAAAATGTGATTATAGTTCACCGTTATTTTAGCCTTCCATTATTACAAGCTAGGAAAGAAAGCAAGCAGCAAAACAAACTCATAATAATAACCAAAAAAAAGGGAAAAAAAAAAAAAGAGAGAGAAATGTCTTTCTATTAACCACTCTCAGCTCCCTTTTTCTCAGGAAACGATGATTAGAATATTATAATGGCTTGACAATGTGATGTGGAGCAGCAGCCTACACCATTAACAGCTCTCATTTTGCCTTGGAAGCAGGGAAAGGAAATGTTGATCGTTCACACTGTGAATGTTGATCGGGGGAAGTGTTATTTGTGGAACAGGATAGTGAAATCCTTACAGGACTGTGCAGGATTCAGAGGTTCAGTTTGATCTCTGATGAGCAGACAAAAACACTCTGCACTCTCATAGTTCACTCTGCTGTGCAATATTATTGCTCTGTCACAGGTATCTACCACATGAGGGTAGATTTAGACTGATGTTAGGAACATATTAGATATTAGGATAGTAGATGTTAGATTTGATATTAGTAAGAAGATATTAGATTTAGATATATAGTTAAGATATTAGGAAGAAGATATTAGATATTAGAAAGAATATATTAGATTTAGATATATAGATATCATTACGATATTAGGAAGATATTAGATATTAGTAAGAATATATGAGGTTTAGATATATAGATATCATAGTTCACTACTGTGCAATATTATTGCTCTGTCACAGGTGTCTGCCACATGAGGGTAGATTTAGACTGATGTTAGGAACATATTAGATATTAGGATAGTAGATGTTAGATTAGATATTAGTAAGAATATATTAGATTTAGATCTATAGATATATCTAGTAGACAGGAGGATGAAGATATTATATATTACATTAGATATTAGGAAGAGAATACTAGATTTAGATATATAGATACAGTTATTAGGAAGAAGATATTAGATTATATATTAGTAAGAATATATTAGATATAGGTAGTCATAGTTCACTCTACTGTGCAACATAATTGCTCTGTCACAGGTGTCTACCACATCAGGGTAGATTTAGACTGATGTTAGGAAGATAGTAGGTATTAGGATAGTAGATATTAGGAAGAAGATATCAGATTTAGGTGTATAGATATATCTATTAGATAGGAGTAAGAAGATATTATATATTGGATTAGATATTAGGAAGAAGATATTAGATTTAGATATATAGATACAGTTAAGATATTAGGAAGAAGATATTAGATATTAGATTATATATTAGTAAGAATATATAATATTTAGATATATAGATATACCAATTAGCTACTATGAAGAAATTATATTGCTCTGTCACAGGTGTCTACTCTACATGAAGGTAGATTTAGTCTGATATTAGGAAGATATTAGATATTAGGATATTAGATACAAGATTATATATTAGTAGAATATGTTAGATTTAGATATACAGATGTATCAATATAGACTAGATAGTAGGAAGAAGATATATATTAGATGAGATATTAGGAATGTATTAGATTTAGATATATAGAGATTTAGAGAAATATATATGTAGATAGATTAGATAGTAGGAAGAAGATATTAGATTTAGATGTATACATATATAGATATAGATTAGTAATTAGGAAGAATATATTAGATAGTAGATTAGATATATATAGATTAGATAGTAGGAAGAGAGAGATGCAGATTAGATAGTAGGAAGAATATATTGGATTTAGATGGATAGATATATAGATGTAGCTTATTTATTAGGAAGAATATATTAGATGTTAGATTAGATATAGATAGGTTAGACAGTAGGAAGATAGATATATAGATTAGAAAGTAGGAAGAGGATATTAGATTTAGATGTATAGATTTATAGATTTAGATAAGATAGATTGGATAGATTAGATAGTAGGAAGATAGATGTATAGATATATAGGTTAGATAGCAGGAAGAAGATATTAGATTTAGATGTATAGATATATAGGTATATAGATACAGGTTAGTTAGTAGGAAGACTATATTAGATATTAGATATAGATAGATTGGATAGTAGGAAGATATATAGATATACAGATTAGATAGTGGGAAGAAAATATTAGATTTAGAGGTATAGATATTTAGATTTATAGATTTCAATTTTATATCAGGAAGAACATATTAGATTAGGTATTAGGAAGGAGTTCTTTCCAGTGAGGGTGGTGAGACACTGCAACAGATAACCAAAGAAAGTCATGGATGTCCCCTCCCTGGAGGTGTACAAGGCCAGGCTGGATAAGGCCTTGAGCAATGTGGCCTGGTGGAAGGTGTCCCTGTCCATGGCAGGAGTCTTGGAATTGGGTGACCTTTGATGTCCCTTCCAATCCAAACTGTTCCATGAATCTGTGAATTCTATGTACAATTTCAAACAGCCTTACCCTGTGGTTATATAAATGCATTCTAAAAGCAGCAACAAAGGGTTTAGCAACAATAAGGAGACTGAGGAACCTACCAAATGCACTGAAAGCTTCTGCTGAGTCCAGCAAAAAAAAAAGGTGAATGAGAAGGAATATGATTACTGTTTTATAAGTACATCAGCTGAGGGCTGCTGGGGAGATAAACTAACTAAACAACAATGCTGGCACAGAAACAAATCTGTATAGATTGACCACAAATAAATTTAAGCTGACAACTGAGCTCTTATAGGCTTACAAAAGTACAGCAAGGATGGTAAAAGTACAGCAAAAAAACCTCCTGCTTTTAAGCAGAACCTGATCAGGCAATGCTGTGTACTGCATGAGGAGGTTCTCATGCCAGCCTGCAGCACATGGCAAAGCCTTTCCAATTTGGTATCCTTAGGGCTGAGATGTCCTTTCATTCAAGTAGATAAAATAAAAATAAGACAGGAATATAAGAATTACTCTTCAGAAGAAAGGCAACAGAACAGTGCCTGTCGACTTCTCACAACACATACATAAAGGGGATGAAAGGAAGATGAAAAAACAAAGGGGAAAAAGACTCAGAATCATAGAATGGCTTAGGTTGGAAGAGACCTCAAAGCTCAACCAGTTCCAACCCCCCTGTGCCACAGGCAGGGACACCTCCCACTAGATCAGGATGCTCAAAACCTCATCCAGCCTGGCCTTGAACACCTCCAGGGAGGAAGCAGCCACACCCTCCCTGGGCAACTTGTTCCAGTGTCTCACCACCCTCACTGTGAAGAACTTTCTCCTAACATCCCGTTCAAATCTCCCCTCTGCCAATTTGAACCCATTCCCCCTCATCCTGTCATTACAAGACCTTGTGAACAGTCCCTCCCCAGCCTTCCTGTAGCCCCCTTCAGATATTAGAAGGTTGCTCTAAGGTCTCCTGGAAGCCTTCTCTTCTCCAGGCTGAAAAGCCCCAACTCTCTCAGCCTGTCCTCATAGCAGAGCTGCTGCAGCCCTCTGATCATTTTCGTGTCCCTCCTCTGGACTCTCTCCAGCAGTTCCATGTCCTTCTTGTGCTGGGGGCTCCAGAACTGCACACAGTACTCCAGGTGGGGTCTGAGGAGAGCAGAGTAAAGGGGCAGAATCCCCTCCCTTGCCCTGCTGCCCACAGCTGCTCTTGCTGTAGCCCAGCACACAGTTGCTGTCTGGGCTGTGTGCACACTGCAGGCTCATCTTGAGCTTCTCATCCACCCAGACCCCCAGGTCCTTTTCTTCAGGGCTGCTCTCAGCCACTCACCACCCAGCCTGTATCTGAAGCTGACGCCAGAAGCAGAGTGACAACACAGGACTAAACAAAAGGTCATTTTGTACACACCTGCAGTCGCATCCTTCAAGTGTTGACACTGACACCAAGAGAGTCCTGCCAGCAGCCACACAGAGAGGTGTAACCAGTGAAAGCACTGAATTAATATCTTCATCAAAGAATATTGCAATAAAACACATCCATGTACACGCCCCCTCTCTATTTTATCACATTCCAGGCTGGATTGAATGTGAAATCTGAGAAAGCTTTAAGTATTTATGCTGGGTGTGCATTGTTTGGTAGTTTGTGTGCTTTGGTTTTTTTCCCCCTCTTTGTGTTTATTTCTTATTTTTGTGCCATGAACAACAGAAACAACACAAAAAAAAAAAAAAAGAAAAAAAAAAAAAAAAAGACAATGCCCTTCCCTTCTACAACAACAAATTGGGGAATTAGTCAAGGCAATTAGCAATATCCTGATTACCTCCAGCATGCAGCAGTGTTAAAATTAGATTAGCCTTATAATGTACTGCCACATTTGGATTGATTCAAACATAATCATTAGACTAATACTTCCCACCCATGCAGTGATCCCTGCCAAAAATAGCTATGGGTATGTCTGTAAGTTTATGTGCTTTAGAGAAAGAGTCAAAAGAAAGCAATTTTCTTTTTTTCTGTTTCCAGTCTTCATACAACGTTTTGACTGCAGGCTTGGGTGTGATGGGCGTAAAGGGGAGAGCCACGAAACACACAGAGCTACGAGATGCTATTAGCTCCCAAACACTACTCACCGAGCAAGGCACATCCACAAGGAAAGCAAAACAATTAGAGAATGCACAGGCTGCTCTGGTCTGTGCTGGGTGAGATGCTGGGTCAAATTCATCCTTAATGTAACACCCTAATGATTTCATTATCATTGAAGCTACCCAAGAGATCGTCTGCCAAGAAGAGCATGCTCAGAAGCAGTGGTGTGCAGACAGGCAGGCAGAAAAGCAGCATCCCAGAGCAAGTCCAGCAACCTTATCTAGACATGCTCTTAAATTTTTATTTCAGGCTTCTGCACACAGAACCTTGGGCAGCAAACAATAGCTTTGCTAACGCATCCTGATGTGCCGGGCATGGCAAGCACAGGGAAGTGTCAAGCAGCCCTCATTAGAAAGGAGAGGGCTTTTTTTTTTTTTTTTTTCCTGGAGAAAAGTGACTCCAGCTGAGATCTCTGCCTCCAAAGAGCGACACTGACACTTTGAAAGCCTAAGTGAGCTGCCAGGGCTAGATTCCCCTTTTAACTTCTTAATTTTGGGGCTAGCAATAATAGCAGGGTGCCCTTCCCTACTCCTTTACAAACAGCAAGGAGTGTTTTCCAATTTAGCAAATGCCTGGCACGTCTGCCTCTTCAGCAGGTATTCCAGCTCCTCAACTCTACCAAACTGAACTCAGAGGGGGTTTAAACCTCCAATTTGGTTACAGTGAGAGAAATCCACCCCCGCTGGGCTTTCAGCTGTAAACCTCTGTGCTCAGAAGCAGGGTATTTGCTATTCGATTTGAGGAAGATTAAGGGAGCCAAAAAGAGATGAAAAATGTCTGCACCATAAAAGCTGCCTCAGATGTCACCCAAAGAGGCAGTAAAAAGGTGGGTCAAAGCCTGAGCACTTTATCAGTAGAGGTTTTTTTTTTTACTTCTAATAAGGTGGATAACTGCAGGACAGATAATCAGCACTGATTGTCAGAAAGTGTAGGAGGAACTGATTGGCTTACAGAATGTGTGGTGTGTTCTGAAAAGGAGCTCTCACATTCGGGCAAAGTCACTCTAAATCAGCTAATACCAGGATAAATAATTCATAGATTCATTGAATGCTTTAGGTTGGAGGAGACCTTAAAGATCATCTACTTCCAACCTCTCTGACATGGGCAAGGACACCTTCCACTAGACCATGTTGATCAAGACCTCCTCCAACCCTAGCCTTGAACACCTCCAGGGAAGGGACATCCACAGCCTCCTCCGGGGCAACCTGTGCCAGTGTCTTACCCTCACTACTGTAAAGAGTTTCTTCCTAATCTCCAGTCTCACTCTGCCCTCCTCAAGCTTCAATCCATTCCCTCAGATGCTAACGATTTGTGGGTGATGTTGTCTTTCCATAGGAAGTTGAAAACAAACACTCTGGATACTACCAATCATAGAATCATAGAATGGTTTAGGTTGGAAGAGACCTCAAAGCTCATCCAGTTCCAACCCCCTGACATAGGCAGGGACACCCCCTCTAGATCAGGTCGCTCAAGAACTCATCCAGCCTGGCCTTGAACACCTCCAGGGAGGGAGCAGCCACAACCTCCCTGGGCAACCTGTGCCAGTGTCTCACCACCCTCACTGCAAACAGCTTCCTCCTAACATCCCGTTTAAATCTCCCCTCTGTCAGTTTGAACCCATTCCCCCTTATCCTGTCATTGCAAGACCTTGTCAATAGTCCCTCCCCAGCCCTCCTGGAGCCCCCTTCAGATGCTGGAAGGTTGCTATAAGGTCTCCTGGAAGCCTTCTCTTCTCCAGGCTTCAAACTAGAGACATTTAGACTTGTTATGGTGTTTAAACTTGCTGCCACCACCAAATTGCCAGAGAAATTGGCAATGTCCTTCAGCCAACAAGCTGCAGCTACATAAGCTCCTTTCTGTGTCTGCAGCAAATGAAGTCTCATGGTTTTCTCTAGTATACTGTTGTATATGTACATTTTATTTAAGCCTTGGGTTTTTTGTTGTTTTTTTTCTTTTAACCATTAAGAGCTTCTGTATAATTATGAGGTTGGATAATTCCAAGAAATTGTGCTAATAGCCACTGAAATTCTAAAAAGCTGTCTCTTCTCTGGTGGCTTTTCAAAGCCTTAAAAGCAAAAATACAATTGAAATGTGACATCTGGTAGAGTTATTCATTCCACCAGCAGCTGAGCAAACATAAAAGATTCTCCTTCTAAACAGAAAACAAGCTGACATTTTGGCAAGTACTTATTCACTGTTTCAGCTACTGCTCTAGATTGAGGAAGACCACAATGACCGGGAAGAATTTGAGTGATGTACAAAACAAAAGTATCTACTAAATTACAAAGGCAGCAGATGTTCCAGCATTTATTGCTCTTGAAACCCTTCTGCTTTCAAACATTTCCAGGTCAAACATTCAGTCTGTGTTATCTTTTCTCCTATTAATTTCAGCTGCATATTCCACTCCAGAGCAGATAGATTTTGCTATGATATCCTTGAACAGTATCTCAGACAGATCAGGGATGTGCTATAGTTGCTAACCCATAGTTTTCACTTTTTTTTTTTTAAATTATTGTGTTTGGTTTTGTGTATTACATAAAAAAATAATACACACATATATATATACATACATATGTATAAAACATGTTTCCTTTCTCTAATTATTGTGTTGGCTTTTGTATATTACATAAAAAATAATACATATATATATATATATATATATATATATATATATATATATATATATATATATATATATATATATATATATATATATATATATATATATATATATATATATATATATATATATATATATATATATATATATATATATATATATATATATATATATATATATATATATATATATATATATATATATATATATATATATATATATATATATATATATATATATATATATATATATATATATATATATATATATATATATATATATATATATATATATATATATATATATATATATATATATATATATATATATATATATATATATATATATATATATATATATATATATATATATATATATATATATATATATATATATATATATATATATATATATATATATATATATATATATATATATATATATATATATATATATATATATATATATATATATATATATATATATATATATATATATATATATATATATATATATATATATATATATATATATATATATATATATATATATATATATATATATATATATATATATATATATATATATATATATATATATATATATATATATATATATATATATATATATATATATATATATATATATATATATATATATATATATATATATATATATATATATATATATATATATATATATATATATATATATATATATATATATATATATATATATATATATATATATATATATATATATATATATATATATATATATATATATATATATATATATATATATATATATATATATATATATATATATATATATATATATATATATATATATATATATATATATATATATATATATATATATATATATATATATATATATATATATATATATATATATATATATATATATATATATATATATATATATATATATATATATATATATATATATATATATATATATATATATATATATATATATATATATATATATATATATATATATATATATATATATATATATATATATATATATATATATATATATATATATATATATATATATATATATATATATATATATATATATATATACACACACACATAAATATATATATATATAAATGCTTCCTTTTTGTAATTGGAGGTAATCAGGATATTGCTAATTGCCTTGACTCATTCCCCAATTTGTTGTTTTAGAAGCGAAGGGCATTGTCTTCTTTTTTGGTTGTTGTTTCTGTTGATTTTTGGGGTTTTTTTTTTTTCCTCCTGTTCCATAAGAAATTCCTTGAACTTCAGGTGTCTGATATGGTCTCTGTAGTTTTTTTTTTTTTTAGGGGGTTTGGGATAACCTGGAACCCCTCAAACCACACCACATGATCGCAGTGGGGGGGTCTGTTGTGAAATGATTATTATTTCAACTGCAGGCACATCTTTAACCAGGCATGACTAATTAGTGTGGAACAAAGGCTTTCCATCACCAGTGTGCAACACAAATCATTTCACAGGTAGCACGTAGCATGTGCAGCCTTGCTTATGACACAGCCAAAGCAGAACACTAACAACTATTTCACCTAGCCCTGATAGCACAGGGAAATATCTCAGTTTTTAAGCGATGCTCATTGATTTCAGGTGAGGAACTCTGAACCAGAGAGCTTCACTTTCCACTCAGATTTTGTGTTTGTTTTCTTTTTCCCCCTACAGGCTGGAATTTGGTTGCAGATATATCAATTATGTCATAGAATCATAGAATGGTTTAGGTTGGAAGAGACCTCAAAGATCATCCAGTTCCAATCCCCCTGTGCCATAGGCAGGGACACATCCCACTAGGAGGAATATACATATATGTATATATACATACATATATATATATATATATATACACACATGTATGTATTATTTTTTATGTAATACACAAACCCCAACACAATAATTACAGTAAGAAAACATATCTATATATAGATATATAGATATATATATTTATTATTTTTTATGTAATACACAAAACCCAATACAATATTTAGAGAAAGGAAGC
>VWZI01007560.1:41652-55426 GCA_013396835.1 Psilopogon haemacephalus
AATAGAATAGAATAGAATAGAATAGAATAGAATAGAATAGAATAGAATAGAATAGAATAGAATAGAATAGAATAGAATAGAATAGAATAGGCCAGGTTGGAAGAGACCTCCAAGATCATCCAGTCCAGCCTATCACCCAGCCCTATCCAATCAACTAGACCATGGCACAAATACTCCATCAAGTCCTTTCTTGAACAACCCCAGGGATGATGACTCCACCACCTCCCTGGGCAACCCATTCCTAGAGCAAATCACTCTCTCTGTGAAGAACTTCTTCCTAATATCCAGCCTATAACTTTCCCAAAGAAAAGGAAGTTGAGGAGAGACTTCATCACCTTCTACACCTACCTGAAAGAACATTGCAGGTGATTAGCAATAGAAAAATCAGGAATGGCCTAAAGGTACAATAGGGTAGGTTTAGACTGGACATTAGGAAATATCTTTTCATGGAAAGAGTAGTCAGACATTGGAATGGGCTGTCTAGGGAGGTGATTTAGTCACCATCCCTGGATATGTTTGAAGGTTGTTTAGATGCAGTTGGAGTTTAAGGTAGAAGAAGAGTAGAGTTAATGGTTGGACTTGGTGATCCCAAACATCTTTTCCAACTTGAATGGTTCTGTGATACAGATAAGTGGCTTAATATTGGAATATTGCAATCATACCCAGATCTTCCTGGGACCAGTTTAGACTTCCACAGTTCTTCTGTCCATATGACATAAGTCAGCCAAAGGGGTTTTTTTTGTGAGAAAACAGTAGAATCAGTAATTTAATTTTAAATACAGAGTGTATTTTCAAGCCCTTCTGAACAGTCCTTCCCCAGCATTCCTGCAGGTCCCCTTCAGCTGTTCAAATGTAGTTATAAGATCTCCCCCTAACCCTCCTGTTCTCCAGGCTGAACAGCCCCTGGTACTTACACCATGGAGCACGAAAGCCATAAAAATCGCTCACACAATAAAAAGATAAATCCACTGAACCAAAGCTTATGGAGAGCAAACACCTTTGAAATGCTCTGATTTTTCCAGCTTCTCCCCTTAAGACAACAGACACAACTCTGCCTTCATTTTGTTGAAGTAACTAAGTGAAACACACTGTAATTATTAACATTTCAATCCTTTGAATACTGCTTTAGGAAAACACAGCAATGCCTGTGGGAAACAAATATCAAAGCTCCAAGGATGCTGCAGCAGGGACCAGAGCACTGCCTGCTGAGGATAGGCTGAGAGCCCTGGGGCTGCTTAGTCTGCAGAGGAGAAGGCTGAGAGGGGATCTGAGCAATGTCTATAAATAGCTGAGGGCTGGGGGGGTCAGGAAGGAAGGGACAGAGACAGACTCTGCTCACTTGTTCCCTGGTATAGGACAAGGAGCCTTGAATGGAAATTGCAGCACAGAAAGTTCCACCTCAACATGAGGAAGAACTTCTTTACTGTAAGTGCAACAGAGCCCTAGCACAGGCTCTGTAGAGAGGTTGTGGAGTCTCCTTCTCTAGAGCCTTTCCAGCCTGGATGTGTTCCTGTCTCACCTGCAATGGATTCTCTGGTGATGCTCTGGCAGGAGGGGTTGGATTAGAAGCTCTGCAGAGGTCCCCTCCAACCCCTAGAATCCTGTGATGTATGCGAGACTTGATTATTCATTTAGTGCAGCTAAAATAATGTAGAGGCCATGATGTAGTGGCATCTGAGTAAAGAGATCTATAGAAACTGGAGTGCTGTGCACAGTTCTGGAGCCCCCAGCACAAGAAGCACATATAAGTGTTGGAGCCAGGCCAGAGGAGGCCACCAAGATGCTGAGAGGGCTAAAGCAGCTCTGCTGTGAGGACAGGCTGAGAGAGTTGGGGCTCTGCAGCCTGGAGAAGAAAAGGCTTCCAGGAGACCTTGTAGCAGCCTTCCAGTATCTGAAGGGGGCTACAGGAGGGCTGGGGAAGGACTATTCACAAGGTCTTTGAATGACAGGACGAGGAGGAATGGGTCAAAACTGGCAGAGTGGAGAGTGAAACTGGATGTTAGGAGGAAGTTCTTTGCAGTGAGAGTGGTGAGACACTGACACAATCCCCTGGATGGTTTTGCCCTTGCCTGAATCACTAGCACCGGTTGCTCAGGGAGGTTGTGGCTGCTCCCTCCCTGGAGGTGTTCAAAGCCAGGTTGGATGAGGCCTTGAGCGACCTGTTCTAGTGGGAGGTGTCCCTGCCTATGGCACAGGGGGGTTGGATCTGGCTGAGTTTTGAAGTCCCTTCCAACCTATGGTAACACTCAGCAGAACCTTTCCTTTTACTTCTTGTAAATAAGCAAAAAACAGAGCTCCGATTTCAGCTTCGTCAAGCACCTTCTGCATGCTTGAAAAGCTTTTTCATTTAACATTTGCCAGAAGTAACATTTCCCCCCTCCAGCTATGGTGCTTACAGGGTTCTCTCTGGAATTATTTGTGAATAGTGGTGGTTTTTTGGGGTTTTGTTTTCTTTTGTTTTTCCTGAAGCCTGCTTTGTTGCAGTGCTGGAAAGGCAAAGCCGTTTCCAACCTGAATGGCATTTAACACTGACAGTACCTTCTTATTTTACCCTGGAAGACATCAATTTACTTTTATTTTATAATTAAACTCTTAATGGTGAATCGGACAATTACCTCCTGAACGATTTGTACCTGTCTAGTCCTGATTCCCATCCCAGAAAAGCAAGGCTAAGCAATAACCCTCAAACAATGAAGAGAAACAGCTGAGGATCACAGCCCATTTGAAAGCACAAACCTCAGGCTAGCATAATCCTTTTTTTCCTTAAAGGAATTTTTTTATGGGTTTGGAAATTGCTGTGGCTATCTTTTTAGGATGTCAGGTAGTGATCGGACTAAGGGGAATGGAGCAAAACTAGAAGTGGGTAGATCAAGATTGGATGTTAGGAAGAAGTTCTTCAGCATGAAGGTGGTAAGAGACTGGAACAGGTGCCCAGGGAGATGCTGGAAGCCTCATCCCTGGAATTTTTTAAGTCTGAGCAACCTGATCTAGCACGAGGGTGTCCCTGCCCACGGCAGGGGGGTTGGAACCAAATGATCCTTGTGGTCCCTTCCAACCCTGAGAACTCTGTGATGCTCTCTGATTCTGTAATCCCAAGCCTCCCAAGGGTTTGAAAATTGCCGTGGCTATTTGCTTGTGAGGTAGGGACTTTTGAGGCTATCAGGGAGTGACAGGGCTAGGGGGAATGGAGCAAAGCTGGAGGTGGAAAGATTCAGATTGGAGGTGAGGAGGAAGTTGTTGAGCATGAGAGTGGTGAGAGGCTGGAATGGGTTGCCCCTGCAGGGAGGTGTTTGGGGCCAGATCCCTGGAGGTGTTTTTGGCCAGGCTGGCAGAGGCTGTGGGCAGCCTGCTCTAGGGTAGGGTGTCCCTGGGCATGGCAGGGGGGTTGGGACTGGCTGATCCTTGTGGTCCCTTCCAGCCCTGACAACTCTGTAATTCTGTGATACTCTGTGATTCTGTAATCCCAAGCCTCAGAGGCGAGGCATGTCAAAAAGGAAAGAATTCCCAGTGTGGGGACAATAAGTAGATGTCAACCTATGATTTTTATTTCTGCCCCCCCTCTCCCCAGTGTATTTCTTGAAAGGAGATAATAAAACCCTTTGAAGTTTGGGGCTGGTTTGAAAATTTTAAGCTGTCAAAGTTCAAACTCCTACTTAATTTTGCAAACCTCACTATTGCATAACCTCAGAGACTTTGATCTTTTTTAGCTGCTTTGCAATGCGCCATTGAGCTCTCAGTGCTTTTTTTATATGCCACTGAAATGGCACAGAAAATGTACATGATGGAAACTTTTTTTTTTTTTTCCTAATTGCCCACACACAAAAGCATAGGACAGCTCCATTTTAGCACAATGCAACTTTCTGCCCTTTTTTTTTTTGTTCCCTTTTTTTTCCCTTTTTTTTCCCCCCCTTTTTTTGTTCCCTTTNGTTTTTGTTTTTTTTTTTATTTTGCAGACAAATTTGTGTCCTGGCCATTATAGTCAATTCTATATCCCACAGCATATTTTCAACTGGATGCTCTGTACTTTGTGCACTCAAATAGAATGTTCCTGACTGTACTGTGCCCCTTATTATTACCTCCCTGCATAATTTTCTAATAGCAAGGGGAATATTTTGCCACTTAAGTGGCTGCCTATTACTGCTCTGTTGTTGTGCACAATTAAACAGCTGTTGCATAAGTAATGTTGCAAAGGTGACTGCATTTTATCGTGCCCAGGGAATACATTTTCTTGTATAATAAGGATAACCATGAGACAAATTGTGCTTATCATGTCTGCCTCCTCACCTTCACTCTGCCCACTAATCTGTCCTGCTTAGAGCTGTGTCTAGTTAGTGTGGACTTTGTAACTAGCTTCAAAAGTCATTTGAAGGGGTATTCCTGGGCACAAAAGCTCTCACTCCACAGTCTTCTCTAAGGATAGTGAACAGGCAGGATTCAACTGATTTCCAGATTTGGTTATGAAACCACATTAAGGTAAGGACCCACAGATTACAGGATCACACAGGCTCACAGGATGTCAGGGGTTGGAAGGGACACAAAGAGATCATCAAATCCAACCCCCCTGCCACAGTAGGACCAGACAATCTAGCTCAGGGCACACAGAAACACATCCAGACAGACCTTGAAAGGCTCCACAGAAGGAGATTCCACAACTTCTCTGGGCAGCCTGTGCCAGTGCTCTGGGACCCACACAGGCAAGAAGTTGCCTCTTGTGTTGAGCTGCAACCTCCTGTGCTGCAGCTTCCATCCATTGCTCCTTGTCCTATCCCAGGGAGCAGAGAGCAGAGCCTGTTCCCTGCCTCCTGACCCCCAGCCCTCAGATATTTATAAACATTGATTAAATCCCCTCTCAATCTTCCTTTCTTCAGACTAAGCAGCCCCAGCTCCCTCAGCCTCTCCTCACGGGGAAGTACTCCTGTCCCCTCATCATCCTCATAGCCCTCCGCTGGACCTTCTCCAGCAGATCCCTCTTAAATTGCAGAGCCCAAAACTGAATGCAGTACTCAAGAGTCAGAGTGGTTTTTGTTGGAAGTGACCTTGAAGATCATTTAGACCTAACTCCCCTGCCATGGTCAGGGACACCTTCCATGAGCCCAGGCTGCTCAAGGCTTCATCCGGCCTGGCCTTGAACACCTTCAGGAAGGGGACATCCATGACCTCACCTGTGCAAGCTGTTCCAGTGTCTCTCCATCCACACTGCAAAGAATTTCGTCCAAATATCCAGTCTAAATTTCCCCTCCTCAAGCTTCAGAGCATTCCCTCTCATCCTATCACAACAAGCCCTTGTAAAAAGTCCCTTCCCAGCTTTCTTATGGGTCCCTTTCAGGTACTGGGAGGCTGCTATATGGTCTCCCAGTAGCTCTTCTTTCCTTGATAATAATCTGAAATACAATCAAAACAAAAAGAAACACACAACCAGACACTGAAAACGTGACCTGGACTCAATCACAAGTGGGTTTTCCTAACTGAAATATTTCTTCCTTTAACAAAATAGCATTTTGTTTGCTGAGAAAAATTCTAAATGAATATATATATGACACCTGGGGCTTGTGTAAGGAAATCCCAGCTTTTGAGAGGGGAATGAATCTGTCTTTCATCCAAAAGCATATGAGTCCATCACTTTGTGATACATTGGATGGGAATAAAAATCCTTATAAACCTTTAGTTAAGGTAATCACCCAAGACTGTGCCAAAGAGAGAATTAACTTCAGGGATTCTCCACTGAGCATCTCAACTACCAACTCCACAGGAGAGAGTTTAGTATGCAGGATTGAAATGAAGATAAATGCATCCTAAATGGATTTATTTTTCCTAGAGTGATCCCTGTCATAGTTGCAATAGAAAAGTATATTCCCTGAACAAAACAAATGCTCTCAAGTGAACTTCACAGACAGAGCTTACTGCCTGGAAAAATCCTTCATATATAGAAGGTATGAAGAATATCTTAGGGAAAAAAGGTCTGAGTTACTCCTGATTCATAGAATCATAGAACGGTTTAAGTTGGAAGAGACCTCAAAGATAATCCTGTTCCAACCCTCCTGTGCCATATGCAGGGACACCTCCCACTAGATCAGGATGCTCAAGACCTCATCCAGCCTGGCCTTGAACACATCCAGGGAGGAAGCAGCCACAACCTCCCTGGGCAACCTATTCCAGTGTCTCACCACCCTCACTGTGAAGAATTTCTTCCTAACATCCCGTTCAAATCTCCCCTCTGCCAGTTTGAACCCATTCCCCCTCGTCCTGTCATTACAAGACCTTGTGAATAGCTCCTCCCCAGCCTTCCTGTAGACCCCTTCAGATATTAGAAGGTTGCTATAAGGTCTCCTGGGAGCCTTCCCATGCTGCATCTCACCAAAGGGAGATGGAAACATTTAATGAGTTCCAATACCTTGAGAATGAAGGAGGAGTATTGAGTTATATATGTAAATGAGTAGCATAATCAGTACAATGCTTGATCTAATATCTTTTTAAGTTCTGCTCACTATAGACTGGTCCCAAACTCACTTTTGATGTGTTACATAATTTTGCATGGGAAAATGCTGCTCTGTTGAAGTTATTAAGGAGCAATTCTTAGCTGGGAAGAACCACTGTGGATTCTGAGAGACATACTGGGTGGAATGTTTTAAGGAACAACAGAAGGTGTGATAGGTGAAACGCAGGCACAACTGATCCTTCCTAATGAGATGTACAAAAAGTCATTCTCTGTGGTAAAGGAGTTTCCACATTCATCAAAAACAGCTCTTCCCAGGATTGAAAGAGTAGGTTGCAGTGCAATAATTCTTTGATGTTCAGGAAGGCAAAAAGTCTCTCTCTGCTTTCCACTCTATTGTGAGAATGTATGGGGGTTTGCACATAAGAGGTCTAAAAGTCTGGAGGCCCAAGTGCAGCCAAACAACTTTTGCCTCTCAAGTGCAGCCAAGAAACCTTTGCCTCTCAAGTAAGTGTTCTGTCTCATGAGAAAAGTGCTAATGAGGTCCAAAAGGCCTCTTCAGCTTGAAGAAGTGGAGACTGAGGGGTGAGCCCGTTCATGTCTATAAAGATGTGCAGGGTAGTGTTGGGAGGACAGAGCCGGACTCTGCTCAGGGATGTCCAATGATAGGGCAAGGGGCAATGGGTGCAAATTGGAGCTGAACATAATGAAAAAAAACTTTTCCATTGTGAGGGTTACAGAGCCCTAGAACAGGCTGCTCAGAGACATGGAGTCTCCTTCACTCAAGACATTCAAAACCCACTTGGATGTGTTCCTGTGTGACCTACTCCAGGTTATCCTGCTCTGACAGGGGCCATGGACTAGAGGTTCTTCCTAGGCCCCTTCCAACCCCTAACACTCTGTGAGCTAATTTCAAATACAAGGAAACCTAAAGGAGCCCATGGAAACTCTTCCTGCGTGAAAATTCAGTCTGCATCCTGCTACAGATAAAAGGATTTTCTCCCTAAAGGTATGAGCCCTTTCATCTTTACAAATGAAAAAAAAAAAAAAGGAATAAAACCAGAAAGCACTTTAATTATTTTTGGCCACATTAATTGCTTCTCTAGTTTTGCTCAGATGAGCACTTTCTTTGAGTTTCAAGGTGCTGTAATTAGATGCGTGTAAATCCAGTTTCTACTCCCAGATGTATATATCATTATCTTTTATAGGCAATTTAGGTGTAGACAAATATGTCATCACTAAATCTAAAGGATTTACATCCTCCCTGAAATCAGAACAGGCTGTTCATTATGTACACAATGAAGAATTTATAGTCAACAAATCAATGGATAATGAAAATGAGAATTCAGAGCCCAGAAGATGCCAGAATCAGTAAATATATCTTTTATTTTGTCACTGTTTTCCTTTGCCTTTATCACAGAATCCTTTTGGTTGGACTCCTAAGGTCATCACTGACCTAGCACCACCATGACCATTTAATCACATCTCAAAGTGCCATGTCCACACCAGTGCCCTACTGCTGGACTGTCTCTATTGGCTTTCCATCACCTAATACTATCTAAACAACTTTTCTAGGTCTGCTAGAAGAGTGTATCCTCATGCACTGCATTTCCTGGTCTACTCTGATACCTCTAAAAGTGTTTACACTTAAATATTACTCATTCGAGAAGGAAGGCCTCTTACATTCCACAAAGTATTATAAGAACACAGAGTTTCTACTAAATATATGTAAAATAGATTTTATTTCTTGTTGTTTTGTTTTTTGTTTTTTTTTTTTAAGGCTAAGTGAATACCATCACTTCATAAGAAAAATACTGAATGATATTTCAGAAATTATCATCCTTGGTCCTATGCTTTCATCTACACACTCTGAAAGGCTCCTGGGAAGAAATGAAGACTTGACAATAGTTATAAACCCTTGTTAGATCATTTTCTCTACTCCACATCTTCATCTGAACACCATATCTGCATCTGTCTGTGCTTTTATGTAAGAAAGAGAGGTTGTTATGATTATTCCTTTCTGAATTCCCTGTACTGCAGCCTTAGCTTCAAAAGTCATCTGTTGTCCTCCTCAGGTTGGTCCCACATATTCCAAAATTGTCTCTGTCCTTCACTAAATCATTCAGCTGCTCTTCATAACTACATGAATGATGTCAATACTACATTAATGACATTGATACAACCGTTCCCATGACAGGAGGGTTGGAACTAGATGATCCTTGTGGTCCTTCCAACACTGACTGCTTCCATGATTCTATGATAGCACATAAATGACAAGAATAGCACATAAATGACAAGAATAGCACATTAATGTCAAGAATACCACATTAATAGCATCAGTTATACATTAATAGCATCAATATTACATTAATGACATCAGTAGAACATTAATTGCATCAGTGCTACATTAATGCCATTGACATTAAATGAATATAATCAATATTATATTAATGATATCAATGCTGCATTAACGACATCACTAGCAGATTAATGACATCGATGATACATTAAGGACATCAATAGCACATTAATATCATCAATGCTACATTAATGATATAAATAGCACATTAATGACATCGATGCTACATTAAGGACATCAATAGCACATTAATATCATCAATGCTACATTAATGATATCAATAGCACATTAATGACATCGATGCTACCTTAATATCATCAATACTTCATTAATGTCATCAATGCTACATCAATGACATCAATAGCAGGTTAGTGACATCAATGCTACATTAATATCCTCAATACTTCACTAGTATCATCAACACTACATTAATGACATCAATAGCAGCTTAATGACATCAGTGCTGCATTAATATCATCAATACTTCATTAATATCATCAATACATAATGACATCAATATTACATTAATGACCTGTAAACCATGCTTTGCTGCCCCTTGTCTAATGATATTCTATGCCTGTCTTATTCCCAGGCAAAAATGGAAATGTGGTGCTGTTCACTTTCTTGACATACACTGCAGAAGTGGTTTTTACTGCACCATCTCCTGGGGGTGTTGTAATAAAAAGCCTACTTTAGGGCTAACCTATTCAAATTAGCCCTCTGAGACTCTAGATATATATTCCTGGCATTTGTATCTATAGCCTTTCCCTCTTTACCTTCTAAATAAAATGTAAAAGGAAAATTGTTTCGTTTAGCTGAAGGTAAATTTAATGCTGCACAGCTATTGACTGGAGAATTCACATTTAAACCCTTTCATCAGAGCGGTAGAAGATTTTGAGCAAGAGCCTCCCTGCAGGTGTAGCAGATGATAAATGGAGCAGAGTGTTCCAATCACTTCTTATTTTATGTGGATAATAATTCTCCATGATCAATTTCCACCCATTTATCTTTGTCTCCCTAATGCGTGCATCCTGACTGCGACTTTTCTGGCATCTTTTGCCCGGATTCTCCATCTTCCCTGTGGCAATTGGCTTCAGCATTATAAAAATTGATGGAGTGGAGAAAATTATTTCAGGCTACACCCTTTTCTCAGTTTGCCACAGCGATCTGCACCGCTCTACATGGAGATGATTTATACTAAAAGTTTTCCTGAAATACCAGACTATGTTCCCTACTCTAAAACATTGTCTCCCATTAATTTTTAAGAGAGGTTTGTGCTGAAGGTGTCACTAAAATGTAATATTGGCTTTATTAGTTAACTTTGCAACTCTCTAAAAGATAAGGATCCATTGGAGGAGCAAAGCTAAGGAGGCAAAAAAAGCAAGAGAAGTCAGCAGGCATAGATTTACTAAGCTTGAGTATCTGTAATGTTCATTATTAATGATGGGGGAGAAACCTCTGTGTGTAAAATAATCACGAATATTATTCTAATAATACATTATAACCTTCTTATTATAAGGGTATAATATTATGATACATTTGTTAGCTATAACATAATTAATATAATAGGATATTATATGGTATTATATGATATAATATAACATGATATAACACATACAACTATACATTAGTTATAGTATACAACTATACATTACTATACAGTACATATATACTATATATACACTATATACATTAGTATATAGTATATACATTAGTATATAGTAGATATATAATATATATACACTATATACAGTTGTATATAGTATATATATACTATATATACACTATGTACATTAGTATATAGTATATATACTATATATACACTATATACATTAGCATATAGTATATATAGTATACAACTATAAATTAGTTATAATAATGTATTATAGCCTTATTATGTAAGATATTGTATTATATGATATAACATAATATAACATGATATAATATAACACATACAACTATACATTAGTTATAGTATACAACTACACATTAGTATGTAGTATATATACTACATACTAATGTATATAATGTATATGTAGTATATATACTACATACTAATGTATATAATGTATATGTAGTATATATACTACATACTAATGTATATAATGTATATGTAGTATATATACTACATACTAATGTATATAATGTATATGTAGTATATATACTACATACTAATGTATATAATGTATATGTAGTATATATACTACATACTAATGTATATAATGTATATGTAGTATATATACTACATACTAATGTATATAATGTATATGTAGTATATATACTACATACTAATGTATATAATGTATATGTAGTATATATACTACATACTAATGTATATAATGTATATGTAGTATATATACTACATACTAATGTATATAATGTATATGTAGTATATATACTACATACTAATGTATATAATGTATATGTAGTATATATACTACATACTAATGTATATAATGTATATGTAGTATATATACTACATATACATTATATACATTAGTATGTAGTATATATACTATATATACACTATATACATTAGCATATAGTATATATAGTATACAACTATAAATTAGTTATAATAATGTATTATAGCCTTATCATGTAAGATATTATAACTTTGCTCAGCCCTCAGCTGAAGTTTGCTCTGTTAAAATTATTTCTACACACTGGGGAGCTAAATAATATTTTGCTTACCTTTAGGGTGATTGAAAAAAATAATAAAGAAATCACGGGAATTGGCATGTTCTATAATCCAAGGGGAGCCAATCATCTGGTGTAGCATACCTGCAAGGATCAATGCATGAGGTATATAAGCTCATATAAGAAACTTGGTTTGTTCCACTTTGTTCTGACATTGCCTTTTGCAGTAACTGCAACCTGTGTCACGACAGACTCATCAGCTAATTTTATGAGGCTACACACCACTTCATTACCGAGCCATTAACTAAAAATACCCAGAAGAACATGAAAAGGCATTTTTAGAATAGATGGTCTCCTAATTTGGTGCTTTACACAATGCCGTTTCAATTTCGTATTCACAGAATCACTGAATTTACCAGGTAAGAAAAGACCTCTAGGATCATCGTGTCCAACCTATCACCTTCTAATTAACTAGCCCATGGCACTAAGTGCCTCATCCACTCTCCTCTTAAACACCTCCAGGGATGGGGACTCCACCACCTCCCCGGGCAGCACATTCTGGATGTGTTCCTGTGTGCCCTGATCTAGATTGTCCCGTTCTGCTCTGGCAGGGGGCAGCAGTGTGCACTTGCAGCCCAGAAAGCCAAGAAGCTCCTAGGCTGCATCAGGACCAGTGTGGGCAGCAGGGCCAGGGAGGTGATTCTCCCCCTCTGCTCTGCTGAGACCCCACCTGGAGAACTGCATCCAGTGCTGGAGCCCCTGGGACAAGAGGGATGTGAACATGCTCTGGAGGTGTGCAGAGAAGAGCCCCGAGGATGCTGAGAGGGCTGCAGCACCTCTGCTGTGAGCACAGCCTGAAAGAGCTGGGGCTGTGCAGGCTGGAGAAGAGCCTGGGATGGGTTGCCCAGATCCCTGGAGGTGTTTGCAGCCAGGCTGGCAGAGGCTGTGGGCAGCCTGATGTAGGTTAGGGTGTCCCTGGGCCTGGCAGGGGGATTGGAACTGGATGATGCTTGCGGTCCCTTCCAACCCTGACTGATTCTATCATCTCTTTGGGTCCCTTCCAACAGCTAACATCCTGTGATCCTGAAGCACAGAGTTCTCCCTGAATCCTTCAATCTTGTTCCACAAAAGTTGTTTTGCTACCACAAAAGTTGTTTTATGACAGATTAATGGGAGCTCTTTCCCTCTTCACACACCCCCAAGCTTTAAAGCTTCACGTTTGAAAACGTAGCTGCCTCCTTGATCTCGGCCGCTTTGGCAGGTGCTTTCATACTCTTTATTGTCAGCCTGAGGATTGCCTCTCCCTTCAAAGTGTTGAAACTTTTACAGAGAAAGGAGGCAGCGCTCTTCTGATATGTGCCACGGCAGACAGAAAGCAGGAGGAAAAATCATTAACGATATTGTCACCAGGGAAGTTGAAGGGAGGCATTGTTCCAGCTTCAGAAGGATGGACGACAGCAAGCCACCGCTGCATTTGTTTAGAAGGATGATTATCAGGCACCAAACGCTCATCTGAACCCTCTACCTCTTCAAAGAACACTTTTGCAAAAGGCAATATTCTGCAGCATGACAGCCACTGAGGGAGCTGAGGCTGCGTAGTAGTGATTGAGGGAGCTGGGGATGGTTAGCGTTAAAAAGAGGAGGCTGAAGGGAGACCTCATTGCTGTCTACAGATGCCTGAAGAGATGTTATGGAGAGGCTGCTGCTGGGCTCTGCTCACAGGGAATTGGAGACAGAACAAGGGGGAATGGCCTCAAGCTGAGACTGGCGAGGTTTAGACTGGTGAGGTTTAGGCTGGACATTAGGAAAATTTTAGAATGAGGGGGAATGGCCTCAAGCTGAGCCTGGGGAGGTTTAGACTGGACATTAGAAAGAAGTTTTTTATGGAGAGGGAAGTTAAGGACTGGAATGAACTTCCCAGGGAGGTGGTGGAGTCACCCATCCTGGATGTGTTTAAGGATCGTTTGGATATGGTGCTTAGGGAGATGGTTTAAGGTGAATCTTGTAGACCAGGGTTCTAGGTTGGACTTGATGATCCTGAGGGGCTTTGCCAACCTGGATATTTCTGTGATGCTGTGGTCCAAAATTGAGAACTTTCAGATGTAAAAAAAAAACCCAACTTTTAATGAAACCACTCTGTTTCCTAGACAGACAATCAATCAGCAGAAAGCTAATTTGTTATCTGTTAGTGGAACATACTAAAGCAGAGCAAAGGAGAAGCTAAAGGGAGCAGTGTCCCAGAACAAAGAGGGAGAAATAATTTACATTTTGGATTTTTATCCTTCTCAGCAAACCAATGAGCAGCATTATTTTCTTTTCATATAATCATAGAATCAGTCAGG
>VWZI01007560.1:59461-89866 GCA_013396835.1 Psilopogon haemacephalus
GATTTTCCTTGTCTCCTTCTCTTCAGTTCCTCCATCCTCACCCAAGGGATTTTCCTTGTCTCCTTCTCTTCAGTTCCTCCATCCTCACCCAAGGGATTTTCCTTGTCTCCTTCTCTTCAGTTCCACCATCCTCTCTTTTTCTATACATACACATGTATGGAGCTGGAACCCATTTGGGGACAAGTAGGCTGAGTTTCTGAGCCATGATTTGCAATTAAATTATTATAGAAACTGCAGTTCAAGGAGGATATTTTCTCTTCTCTTGTTTAGTGCTGCACAACAGACTTGCCTCTTGATTAGCTCAGCAAAGGGCAGGCTATCATGGCTTGAAATCAGCTGAAATATCTTTAAAGAGTAGAATGAGAACAAAAAAATATATTTAATGACTGTAGAGTGTTGAGAATACTGAAGATGGGCAAATCAGTCAAATCTTGCATGAAGTAGTAGGTTTGCATCTGAACTGCCACCTCCAAATTTTCTCGATAGCAGTATTCTAGATACCTTTATTTACGAAGTGTCCAAGCAAGATTTTGTCTTATTTGAAAACAAAAAGCAAGCAAAATTATTATCCTGTCTCCTCTGTATCCTCTGTCCTGAGGCAGCAATGTTGTTCTTTTATTTTTTTTAATTTTTTTTTGTCCCCACAGGTACTGCAATACAATTTAACCCGTAATTGTCACTCAGAATCAGAGCCACGCAGACAGAGCTGTATATCAGCATAGATAACAAAGGGGAAAAAAAATCTAATTTAAAATAGTACTCATTTGAAGGTTGTGCCCTGATATCTCAAATCGATGAAAGAAATTGTGTCATTCTTGCCAGGAAAGTGAGTTTCCTGTGGCTAGAATGCCCAAGACTTTATTAGCTTAATAGTCAATGCTAGAAATATCACACATACAGAATCACAGAAACACCCAGGATGGCAAAGTCCCTCAAGATCACCAAGTCCAACCTAGAAGCCTATTCTACAAGATTCTCCTTAAACCATTTTACTAAGCAACACATCCAAACCACCCTTAAGCACATCCAGGGTTGGTGACTCCATCACCTCCCTGGGCAGCTCATTCCAGTCCCTGAGCACTCTCTCAGCAAAAATCTTTTTCCTAATCTAAACATCCCCAGCCTCAGATTGAGGCCATTCCCCTTGTTCTGTCTCCAGTTATATGTGAAAAGAGCCCAGCCTCTCCACAGATAGCTGTAGACAGCAATGAGGTCTCTCCTCTGTTTCACACTAACCATCCCCAGATCCCTCAGTAACTCCTCATAAGATTTATTCTCCAGATCCTTCCCCAGCTTCCTTGCCCTCTTCTGGACCTGCTCCAGCACCTCCACATCTCTCTTGTATTGTGGTGCCCAAAAGTGAACACAACACTTAAGGTGTGGCCTCACCAGAGCTGAGTCCAAGGGGACAATCACCTCCCTGCTCCTTCTGGCCACAGCATTTCTAATCCAAGCCAGGATGCCATTGGCCTTCTTGGCTGCCTGGGCACACTGCTGGCTCACATTCAGCTGCCTGTGCACACTGCTGGCTCACATTCAGCTGCCCTGGGCACACTGCTGGCTCACACTCAGCTGCCTGTGCACACTGCTGGCTCACACTCAGCTGCCCTGGGCACTCTGTTGGCTCACACTCAGCTGCCCTGGGCACACTGCTGGCTCACACTCAGCTCCTGTCTACTACAACTCCCAGATCCCTTTCTGCCAGCAGTTCTCCAGCCACACTGCCCCGAGCCTGTAGCATTGCTTGGGGTTGTTGTGACTCAAGTGCAGGAGCTGCCATTTTCCTTCTGTCATTTCCTCAAAGGGCAATTTGATAGCTAAAGTAGTACTTGCAAACAATGAGCACAGAGAAGTTATTCTAAGTTCTCAACCCCTTTTTTTTTGCAGCCATCTACTCAAAGCAAGAGACCTTAAAACCAGCAGGACAAAAACTGGAGGCAGAGCATCCAATTCCATCAGCAAACAGAAAGGAGCAGCCACACAGTAACCAATATCAATATTGAAATACTAAGTCCATGATCCACAAAAAACACAACTCCCTGGCATTTAACTGAAACCACTTCTGCTGTTCAAATGCAAGAGAGTTTGTGTTCTGCACTTTAATAAAAAGAAGCTAAAAATCCAATACGTCAATTAACTGAAATAACTGGGGGGGAGGAGGTGTTTACAATTTTCTACAGTTGGTACTGAGTCATTTAGTTCAGTTGTTGTTTGATCAGGAGGAGCTCTGAGGCAGTTGTTATGTATTTGAGAACTGAACCAGGTTTTCACGTGTACCTAGGTCAGCAATCTCTTAATGGCTACCTGTAGATCAAAGAGAGCTGGGAGGTGAAACTCGAGTACATGATTTTCAGGAACAACAGCTATGAGGCTGAATTTTCTTCTCCACTTCAATCAAAATCACTGATCTGTGCGTTCCGTCTTCTGGCTGCAGGCATTTCTAAAGAGAAGCTGAGATTGCTTTTATAAAAACAGTGCTGGAATTGATCTGTGGGAATGGAAATTAAGTTGTGACATGATTGTGAGACTCTCTGCAAGCATTTAGTGCATTTGATGGCCAGAGGCCTCTCTCTAAGAAATACTGTATAGAAAAAAAAAAAAAACCCAAACACCACATTTTCTCTGAAATCAGGGTCTAAGTGGGACTGATTTTTGGGTAAAAATTTGCATCCCGAGAACTCTGCATAAGAACCAAACAAAACTCTGCTGTGAAGACAGGCTGAAAGAGCTGGGGTTGTTCAGCCTGGAAAAGAAGAGGCACCAGGGAGACCTAATAGCAGCCTTCCAGTACCTGGAGATGTCTACAAGAAGGATGGAGAGAGACTTTACAAGGGCCTACAGAGATAGGTTGAGGGGCAATGTCTTCAAGCTACAACAAAGAAGATTTTGATTGGATGTTAGGAACAAGTTCTGCACCAGTAGGGTAGTTGAACACTGGGACAGGTTGCCCAGGGAGGTGTTTGGGGTCCCATCCCTGATAATATTCAAAGTGTGTGGGGGGAGGTAAGGTACTTTGTACTGTGGTTTAGTTTAAATAGATATAAGATTGCCTCTTCTTGTAGGGCTATTATAAACTAAAATGCATGCGGTTTAGGTTATTACATGTGTGTGTGTGTGCATATCACTATATGTGCACATAGATATGTGTGTGTGTATATACCTATGTGCACATAGATGTGTGTGTGTGTATATACCTATATGTGCACATAGATGTGTGTGTGATTATATATACCTATATGTGCACATAGATGTGTGTGTGTATATATACCTATATGTGCACATAGATGTGTGTGTGTATATGTACCTATATGTGCACATAGATGTGTGTATATATATACCTATATGTGCACATAGATGTGTGTGTGTGTGTGCATACCTCTATATGTGCACATAGATATAGGTGTGTGTATATATCTCTCTATGTGCATATAGGTGTGTGTATATATATCTCTTTGTGCATAGATATATCTCTACATGCACATATATATATATGTAAATTATACACATAAATGCCAATAGGAATGGGATTTCCAGTGCCACAATAAACTTTATCATTCCCTGTGACCAAATCTCTGATTTTCAGGTACCTGGTTGCTGCCAAGATAAGTTGAAANCCCCCATGTCCCTTTAAACGACGCTTGCTGATAATACATACCTGCCATGCCTCTTCCTTTCGAGGGCTTGGGGAAATAAAAATTCATAGCAGTTGATTGCCCCGCGTAGCCGTGGATCCAGATGCCCTTTCAAATATTCATAAAGATCTTAAAGAGGTCCCTGTGGATCCCATTTGTCTGCTGTATATTTATGCACCCCGCCAGCCCTCAGGAAAATCGTCAAAGAGAAGTGACTTCTGCAGCTAGGTGTTATTGACTCTTTTCTGCCTCGTGGATTTTTTTTTTCTCGTGTGTGTGTGTCCTCATGCTGTGTGTGGTGAGGGGGGGGGAAAAAGGGAAGGAGGTGAAGGAATGTTTGTTCACATCATGCAGCAAGCCTTAACTGTTCTTCGTTAAAGCTGGGGGCTTGCAAGATAGTGCTGATCAGGAACGGGTGAAAGAAAAGGACAAAAGTGTTAAAGTTGGAGCCCAGCAGTGCAAAATCCGAGACAACAAAATAATAAAGGGCAACAATGTCACATATGCACTCCAAGTCAAACCATTGAATGGAGAGAGGTGATCTGCTGGAGAGCAGCCCTGTGGAGAGGGACCTGGGGGTGCTGGGTGAGGACAACCGTGGCACAGCAATGTGCCCTTGTGGCCAAGAGGGCCAGTGGGATCCTGGGGTGAATTAAGAAGAGTGTGCCTAGCAGATCAAAGGAGGTTCTCCTCTCCCTCTACTCGGCTCTGGAGAGACCTCGTCTTGAGTGATGCATTTAGTTTTGGGCTCCCCAGTTTAAAAGGGACAGGGATCTGCTGGAGAGGGTCCAGCAGAGGGCTATAAGGATGCTTAGGGCACTGGAGTATTGACTGATGAGGAGAGGCTGAGGGACCTGGGGCTGCTTAGTCTGGAGAAGAGTAGACTGAGAGGATTTAATACAAGTTTATAAATATCTGAGGGCTCGGGGACAGGCTCTGCTCACTGCTCCCTGGGATAGGCCAAGGAGCAATGGATGGAAGCTGCAGCACAGGAGGCTCCAGCTCAACACAAGAGGCAACTTCTTGACTGGAAGGGTCCCAGAGTACTGGCACAGGCTGCCCAGAGTTGTTGTGGAGTCTCCTTCTCTGAAGCCTTTCCAGGCCTGTCTGGATGTGTTGCTCTGGCAGGGGGATTGGACTTGATGATCTCTTTGGGTCCCTTCCAACCCCTGACATCCTGCAAAGCACAGAGCTCTCCCTGATTTCTTCCATCCTTTGCCACAGCCACTTTAATTAACCTGGACAGGGCATCACTTATTGACACTGCTCCCTCGTCCTTGTTTCTGCAAAGCATGACAGCAAGAGTGCAACAGAGAGCCAGAACCATGTCAGTCAAGCAGTCTTTTTTGTCACCTGTTGTTTCCCTTCTGCTGCTTAGGTAATGACTGCAATTCAGAGCCCAGGAGCTAGATGTGTAGCAGCTACTACATCAACTTTGGAGAAGACAAGCTAACCTAAAGGCAGCAAAGCAGAACACTGCTTGTCAAGATGCTTGTTTACAAATTCCCACCCTCTAGAGCTACAAGCTGAGACACAACACTAAGAACATTGTCCAAAAAGCCAAATGTATCCTGGGCTGCATCAAAAAGTGTGTGGCCAGCAGGTCAAGGGAGGTGATTCTCTCCATCTGCTCTGCTCTCACAAGACTCTACCTGGACAACAAACTGTTGGAGCAGGTTTGGAGGAGTGCCACAAGGATGATCAGCACCTCTGCTATGAAGACAGGGTGAGAGAGTTGAGGGTTTTCAGCTTGGAGAAAAAAAATGCTTCCAGTAACAAAACTGGGCTACAATTTTGTGTTGCTGCTTATAGCAGGGTTTGAGGGCTGTTTTGGGTTTTTTTGTTGTTGTTGTTGTTTGGGTTTTTTTTTAATGAAAATAATAAATTATTTTATTTTAAATGAATTGTCTAGAAGAGAAAATAAACAGTGTCTATAACTCTAAGTTCTATGATATTGTACAGGAGAGCTGTACAATATTATAGAACTGCTTCCAAAGGCATATAGTAACAGGGTGAGGGATAATGGCTTCAAAATGGAAGAAGATCAATTTACTCTTCACCATGAAAGTGGTGAGGCACTGGAACAAGTTGCCCAGACAGGTTGTGTCAGCGGAGGCATAGGCTGGATATTAGGCTGGAAGAAGTTCTTGACACAGAGAGTGATTGGCATTGGAATGGGCTGCCCAGGGAGGTGATAGAGTCCTCACCCCTGGAGGTGTTCAAGCAAAGCCTGGATGGGGCACTTAGTGCCGTTGGATAGGGCTGGGTGCTGGGTTGGACTGGATGATCTTGGAGGTCTCTTCCAACCTGGCTGATTCTATTCTAAGATCTGCTTAACAGCTCACTGACAAGTTTTAGAGTCTAAAACCCTGGAAGTGTTCAAAGACAGGTTGGATGGAGCCTTTAAGCAACCAGGTCGAGTAGGAGGCATCTCTACACCTAGCAGGGGGACTGGGGTAAGAATCTTTAGGGTTCCTTCCAACTTAAGCCATTCCATAATTTTATCACCATCAATATATGACCTCCCAAGGTTCTTTCCAGCCCCTGCCATTCTGTGATTCTGTGACTCTGTAATATGTATTAGGATAGATATCAAGAGGTTTATTCTGAGCCACAATATCACTACCCACCAGATTCCACAAGCTTGGGTCAAGTGATTGTTCTCAGTCTTTAACAATCCAGCGACAAAAACAACAGCACATGGAGCAAACTGCAACAAAGCTCAGTGTAAGGGAAGTGGCAATTTTTAATTTTTTTTTTTTTTGTTGTTGCTGCTTATAATGGGGGTTTTGTGGTTTTTTTTTTAAATGAAGAGAATAAATGATTCGGTTTGAATTGAAGCATCCAGAAGAGAGAATAAACAGTGCACATAACTCCAAGTTCTACAATATCGTACACAAAAGGACACCATAACACAATCTGCATGTAAAGTGAATGTGCTATGCACTTATTTGCCACTTCCAAAGCTGCTGTTTGCTTATGTATTACCTTTCCCAGTCGAAATCAGTATGCAAACCAGCACCAAGTGAACATGTGCTGTGGGCAGATTTCCCTCCGCTCTCGCTGGTTTGGATGAATCCACGACAGCAGGAGGCTGCTCCTTTCTCACAGCCTTAAGGAAACTCCCAGGAAAAGATGGAGAAAACAAATGTACCACTGTGGAGCTCATCTGGACCTGCAAACCAAGGAAGGGAAGACACAAGTCTCTCCCCACAGTGTATGAAAAAGAGCAGGGGGTCTCCACATGGACCGTGGAGCACTTTATTATACAGCTCAGTTCAAGCTGGCTGTAAATCATTTTGTGTCATGGTTTCACTAAAGCACAATTAAAATATCTCCACTAAATTCCATTGCTTCTGTGAGTTATGTCGGGTAGTCCCCACAGCCTTAAAGAAACACAAAGACAAAAGCCATTATCATTTTATGTGCTGAGTATGCTAATGTCTTTTTTCTCTTACCTTGGTGGGCAAAACCCATTTGCTGAAAGCAAGGAAGACTCTCTTAAGGCTCAACTATTAAATATGAATGAAGAGAAAGTGGAAAAGCTTGTCCTGAGTAACATCAAGTGCTGGGAAGTTGTCTTGCAAGTGGTACCTGTGAAATTGTCAGTGAAGGTTCAGGGATGCATCCTGCAAGAGTTAGTTTTTATGGTCCAGTTCACAATCCCAGGTGAAGTCCAGCAGAAGGATGTGATTGTCCTCTCCTGATGCAAGTTGCAGTGGAAGTGCCTCTGTTCTTAGCTTCAACGTGGTGCAGATGGACTCTTTCAGCTGCGTGCATCTGCAAAATGATTGCTTCCTCCTTAGAATGGTTGTGATGACAAAAGCTCTTTTATAAGCAGCAAAAGCAAAGAAGAAGGTAGTGAGGAAAAATCTGCATTTTAGGTCATAGCTCCCCAGTTGTACTCTTTACTTCTCACTTTTTCTATGGCACAAATAAAAATATTTCTAATGAAACATATTCCGTGGTAGGCTGACCTTTGCTGGCTGCCAGTTGCCCCCCATCCCCAACCCACTCACCCACCCCCCCAAAAAAAACCCCAAAAACCTACTGTATCTTCTCAAGCAGACAGGAGGGAAAAATACCATGAAGGGCTCATGGGTTGAGGTAAGGACAGGGAGATCATTTACCAATCACAGCTCCCTCAGCCTCTCCTCACAGGGCTGTGCTCCAGGCCCCTCCCCAGCCTTGCTGCCCTTCTCTGGACACCTTCCAGCCCCTCAACAACTTTCTTAAATGGAGGGACCCAGAACCGGACACAGGACTCAAGTTGTGGCCTGAACAGTACTGAGTACAGGGGCAGAAGGACTGCCCTGCTCCTGCTGGCCACACTATTGCTAACCCAGGCCAGGATGCCATTGGCCATCGTGGCTACCTGGGCACACTGCTGGCTCATGTTCAGCTGTTGAGCAGTTCCCCCAGCTCCGTCTGTGCCTGGCTGCTCTTAGCCACTCTGTCCCCAGCCTGTAGCACTGCCTGGGGTTGCTGTGGCCAAAGTGTAGAACCTGGCACTGGGACTTGTTCAGACTCCTGGCACTGGACTGTGCCCATCTGTGCAGCCTGTGCAGGTCCTTCTACAAAGCCTTCCTGCCCTCTAAATGATCCACACAAGATCACTGTCATGACAAAACAGATTTAACTTGGAGAAGACTTGGTGAAACGCTGGAACAGATTTCTCAGAGAGGTGGTAGATCTCCCATCCCTGAAAACATTCAGGGTCAGACTGGACTGGCATCTGAACAACCTGATCTAGATGAAGATGTCCTTACTGCAGTGGGGTTGCACTAGGTGACCTTTAAAGGTCTCTTTCAACCCAAAGCTTTCTATGAATGTATGATAAATGGGAGGGAAAAGAACAATTCTTTATATCTTTACTGTATACACCTCACAGTGTCAGACTGAGCCAGGCTAACATTGTCTTGAGATACTAGGCCAGTAAAAATTAATGTTTAATCAATCAGTGTGATTTGTTTTATCTAATTGCAGCGCTGGAGGTGCTCACCAGCACTTGCTGTGCTACTTTTGTACTTTTGTGTCATTTTGGACATGTCCCACAAAATCAATGAGAGAAAAACAGGGCTATGCTGAGCCTGTCAGAGGTCCTCTTAGGCTTTTAGTTTGGTGTGACTTATTCTTTTGTGACCTTATCATTAATTTGGAATGCTGTGTAAAAATCTCTTGCTTTGCTAAGCAAGCTGATTTAAAAGATTGCCCAGGAGATGAATTACCCTACAAGGAGACAAGGGGAGAAACAATGGCAAGAATTTTTTTCTTTTCTAAAGACAAAGAAGCTGTGCTTGGCTCCATGTTTCTTAAGGAGACCATGAGAAGGTCATAGAAGCACAGAATTGTCAGGGCTATCATAGAAGCACAGAATCATCCAGTTCCAACCCACCTGCCACAGCCGAGGACACCTCATATTAGATCAGGTCGCTCAGAGCCACATCCAGACTGGCCTTAAACATCTCCAGGGATGGGACCTCCACCACCTCCTCATATGAACATGAAGCTGAGAACTCCTGTGCGAAAAACCCAGGATGAGAAGAGAATCATAGAATCATAGAATGGTTTAGGTTAATCATGTTCCTTCATTTCCAGCCACAATGGAACTTTACCAAAAGCATTTTTTTAAAAAAACTTATTCTATTGTTATCATTTATTCCATTTTTGTCCTTTATTCCATTATAGTTAGGATTTCTCATACAAACCACTAAAAGCCTTAATTTCTGCTGGATGGGTAAGTATCTGCTGTGACATGCCAGAATCTCCAGAGTACTTGGAGCAACTAAAAAGAATGTCTGGTGCTGGAGATGACAACATTCCCAAAGGAGATTTTTTTTTTCTGCTCAAAAGTCAAAACAGGAATTGTTGGATTTTGTGAGTGGTGAAACCCACAGACATGCCTGGAAAACGTCTGCAGACACATTAATGCCTTTGGTACTTCATGTTCCAAATGCCTAAGTAAGCAATGTATTGATTTGGTGTTTTATTACCACTGTTCATCTTTAGGGGGTGGTGTTAAATCTCATTAAAGGCCAAATAAAATGGAAGTGATCTGTTTAAAGCCCGGACCACTTGAAAGCAAATTGGAACGAAGCATAATTCTTAGCAGGCCACGGGGTCAGATACGAATCCCACACCACTATAAATATGATGTCGATGTGAACAATCTCTTTCCCAAGCTGTTCGGCTGGAAAATGATGCTCATTGGTCAGTGACATAGAAGTATGCTTCTTAGTCAGCCCTTTCAGTGAAGGAAGCAGACAGCACATCCATGTTCAGTCCCTAGCAGAAGGATTTCTGCACATAGAATGAGTTGGGCTGGAAGGGACCTTGAAGATCATCTAGTTCCAACCCCACCGCCATAGGCAGGGACACCTCCCACCAGCCCAGGTTGCTCAAGGTCTTCTCCAAGCTGGCCTTGAACACCTCCACAACTTCCCTCCTGTTTACAGGTAAAGCAAATGTCCATTGTGACGAATCACTTTGGCACAGGTACCAAGCCTTTAGATTTATACCTGACGGTTGCATTTGAAGATTAAGTCTATTGGAGAGAAAAATTATTCCATCATAAATCAGGAAAGGCCAAAACCTGCTCCTGCATAAGGCATTGGTTCTTCATTTTAAGTATGACCAAACCAAAGACACTCAAAACTTAGTTTTCAAAGTATTAACCACTTTGTAACCACTTTGTCCTTCACTTGGTAACCACTTGGTAACCACTTTGTAACTACTTTGTCCTTCACTTGGTAACCACTTTGTAAGCACTTTGTCCTTCACTTGGTAACCACTACCAAACCAAAGACACTTCAAACTTCGTTTTCAAAGTATTAACTACTTTACTCATTGGTCCTTCATGGTAAACATGACCAAACCAAAGACACTTACAACTTCATTTTCAAAGTATTAACTACTTAGCTTAGAGGAAGAACCTCAAATGACTTCCAATGCCTTATGCTAATGACCTTCGTACACAATCCATCTTGGACTGGTTATTTTCAATGCTTTGTTAACAGCTTAGATCATAGAATCATAGATTGTTAGGGGTTGGAAGGGATATATAGAGGTAATCTAGTTCCAACCCCCTGCTATGGGCAGAGACACTTTCCATTAGACCAGGTTGGTCAAGGCCTTGACCACCTCCTCCAGGGAAGAGGCATTCACAACCTCCCTGGGCAACCTCTGCCAGCGTCTCACCACTCCTTCTGCGAAGAGTTCCTTCTAATCTCCAGTCTCAATCTGCCCTCCTCAAGCTTCAATCCATTCCTTCTCATCCTAGCACTACAAGCCCTTGTAAAAAGTCCCTTCCCAGCTTTCTTGTAGGCTCCCTTGAGATACTGGAAGGCTGCTATAAGGTCTCACTGAAGCCTTCTCTTCTCCAGGCTGAACAGGTACCTGAATTGGTATCTCTAAAGCCCAGACAGCCTAAGATGTGCCCAACACAGGCCATAGAATCAGTTGCATCTGTGTCCAGAGTAGGCTGCTTTTACTTTGCTTGCAATATGTCTAAAGATAACAACCTCAAGTGCTTGAGGAAGATTGAAGTGAACGCAAGCAGCAAGCTAAAGAGCTCAGTCAAGCAAGATTTCTTAAGCTGCGTAATAATCAGAAAGAGCAACATGGAACTGCCTTGGAGGCTGTAAAATAATGAGAGTTTTAGATATCAACAGCTGTTGGAAGATGTAATGGCTCTTTTATGATGTGATCTCGAGCAGACATTAAATACCTCTATCTGCCGTTCAATTAGAACAAAGGAAAATGAATATGCCAAGGAGAGGGATAGTTACCCTGATACATCCAAATAAAGGCAATATGCTGCTAGTAATACCTGTGAAATGAACAGAGGCACGGAAGAAAAAAGTGAGTCAAAATATACTCCCGGCCCTTTTTCATTCTGTGGAACTGAACTACAGAGCTGTAGAAGAGTTTTAGGCCACATTTCTCTTTCTCCAAAAGCGATGTAATGGCAGCTCACATTTGCAACAGCTTTTCCTCTAAGGCAAACAAATAAAAATTTAAAAAAAAAATGGTAGAGCTTAATGATAACTGTGGTGGTTTAGAGCTAACTCTTTAGTTCTTAATTATGAACAAGAAGAGGGACTTTCTGGAGAGCTGTGAGTAAAAGGTAAATGAAGTAAGGGATTGGGTAGAGAAGGACACTGATAGATCTAACTCATTCCATTGGATTGCTGATTAGGATATCATTTGCTGCACAAACTATTCTCTCCTTTTCTCCATTCTGGATGCTGCTTTTGCTTGGCTGTGCTGACCTTGGATGAGATCCTCGTCATGGCTAAATAGCAGCAGGGTTTGATCTCTGCTTTCTCTCTCTTCTAAAAAGGGGAGGGAGACAGAGAGTTTGTCCTGGCAGGTGTAAATCAGTGTAGAGGGATCCTTGAACTGTTTCTGAATTGTAAATATATGTAAATATACCCTGTATATGTTCATGGTCTTTGATCACAGGCTCACAGGATGTCAGGAGTTGGAAGGGACACAAAGAGATCATCGAGTCCAACTCCCCTGCCAGGGCAGGACCAGACAATCTAGCTCAGGGCACACAGGAACACATCCAGACAGGCCTTGAAAGGCTCCAGAGAAGACTACACAATCTCTCTGTGCAGCCTGTGCCAGTGTTCTGGAACCCTTACAGGAAAAAAGTTGCCCCTTGCATTGAGCTGCAACCTCCTGTGCTGCAGCTTCCATCCACTACTCCTTGTCTTATCCTAGGGAGCAAGTGAGCAGAGCCTGCCACTGAGCCCTCAAATACTTATATATATTTATTAGATCCCCTCTCAGTCTTCTCTTTTGCAGACTAAGCAGCCCCAGGTCCCTCAGCCTCTCCTCCTCAGGCAGTGTTCCAGACCCCTCAGCATCCTTGTAGCCCTCTGTTGGACCCTCTCAAGCTGATCCCTGCCCCTCTTAAACTGATACTTTTTCTATTTACTCCACCTTTGTAAACCTCACCTTCATTTTCCTTCCAAGTTCTGAGTTTCTTAGAGTCCATGCATCCACTGCTCCAGTGGTCAGCATTGACCCAGGCAGTGCACTTTCTACACAGGAGCAGTCTGGTACTGATCCCATCATTCATCCATAGCACTGCCATGAAACAGCTGCAGCCACATCACTCAATATTTCTAGCTGGTGCCATGAGCTTTAAGGGAGGAAGCAATCCCTACCACTTATCTGTCAACGCCAACTGATTTTACTGTGGAACAGAAAAGGAATTAAATGGTCCTGCTGAGCGGATTAGGCAATGACAGAAACAGTGAGCTGGGGCTGTTGTCATAGGAACTGCGAGGCACAGAAGTCTCACACACCCTGATGCCGAACGGCCCAAACCTGCATTTTTACAGTGCTGCTGAGAGTAATAGCACAAAAAAAACCAAAANCTTGCACTGCAAAGGAAAAAAAAAACAAAAAAAAAACAAAAAAACAAAAACAAAAAAAAAAAAAAAAAAAAAAAACCACCCAAAAAGAAAAACCAAACCAAAACAAAAAAATCATCCAAGGTTCAAAATTCTGGCCTTAGTTAAGACTTGTCAGAATTTACACAGCAAGAACTCTCACAGCATCTATTCTGACACCATTTGCAGCTGTAGCCTTGCGTGGTGCTTTTCACACCTCTCCTTTTTCTTCCATCATTAAATATATATATTTTTTTTTTTTTTTTTAACTCAGTGCAATATCTATTTGCAGGCTAATTAAATGTAGTATTTAGACCCTGAGTGGAAAGTGAAGCTGTTCATTTCTTCACACTTTTTTCTCCCCTACTTTCACCGCAGGAACAAAACATTTACCAGGCATTTATGTTTTTCTGCTGGCAGGACTTCACTGAGGTAAAATCCTGACTTTGCAAATAGGAGAGAGAGTTAAAAAAAAGAAATTAATAGGGAAAAAATGATAATTTAAAATAGCAAAGATGTTGTACTTAAGTGGAAATGCCCTGGACTTGGTGCTTCTGAGAATATGGCATTTCTAGCTTGGTTCCTCTGCAGCTGCATTAGAGCAGCAGTTTTGCAAAATGTCTGTAGCCATCTCCTTCTGAAAGCTCAGACACAGGCAGTGCCCAGTTCCAAAAACTTTGCCAACTAGAGCAGGCTGCCCAGGGCCACAGCAAGTCTGATCCTGAATGTCTGTGTCCATGCTCAGAGTCCCAGTCACAACCATGGGCAAACTCTCCCACTATTTCACCATTCTCATTGTGCAGAACTTCCTCCTGATGTCCAACCTAAATCTGCCCTGCTCCAGTTTCAAGCCATTGTCCTCATTCTATCACTCCAAACCTTTCTGAACAGTCCCTGCCCAGGCTCCCTGTAGCTCCCTTTCAGATATTAAAATGTTGCACTGAGATCTCCTCCTTTTCTCCAGGCTGCACTGCCTCAGTTCTTTCAGTCTGTCTTTACAGGAGAGATGCTGCAGCCCTCTGAACTTCTTTGTGGCCCTCCTCTGGATCTGCTTTAGTAGGTCCATGTCTCTCTTGTGTTGGGCACTTCATAGCTGGAACACAGTACCCCAGGTAAGGTCTCACCACAGCAGAGCAAAGCAGCAGAATCCACTCTCTGGACCTGCTGGCCACACTTCCTTTGCTGTAGCCCAGACTCACAGAATTAGCCAGGCTGGAAAAGACCTCTAAGATCACCGAGTCCGACCTATCACATAACCCTTCTAATTAACTAACCCATGACACTAAGTGCCTCATGCAGTTTTCACTTAAACACCTCCTCCAGGGATGGGGGGGGAGCCCATTCTGATGCCAATCACTCTTGCTGTGAAGAACTTCTTCCTAACATCCAGCCTGAACCTGCCCTGATGCAGTTTGAGGCTGTGTCCCCTCATTCTGTTGCTGGTTGCCTGGCAGCAGAGCCCAAACCCACCTGGCTACAACCTCCCTTCAGGTAGTTGTAGAGAGCAATGAAGTCTGCCCTGAGCCTCCTCCTCCTCAGGATGCCATTGGCCTTCTGGGCTGCAAGTGCACATTGCTGGCTCATGTCCAGCTTCTCTTCTCCCGGTACCCCCAAGTTCTTTTTGGAGGACTGCAGCAAAACAAACTTTATCAACAGTATGTTCCATGTTAGGGATCTAGTAAAACTGAGTTTTCCCCCCAGGAGAGGAAAGTAAACTTCCTGTGTCACTTGAATCTGGTCTATATATACTTGTCATAAAGGAAATGCAAGACCTCATAGTTTATAAGACCACTGAAAGCAGACTGCAATGGTATCCTTCACATCTGAACAAGGTTCAGCAGAGGAGCTGATCTGTTTCTGAGTGCAGCCTCCATATCAGGAAACAAAATGATAGAAAAATAGAATGGTCTTGGTTGGAAGGGACCCCCAAAGATCATCTAGTCCAACCTCCTCTGCACTCAGCAGGGACATCCTCAACTAAATCAGCTTGCCCAGAGCCCTGTCCAGCCTCACCTTGACTATTTCCAGAGGTGAGGCCTCAATTACCTCCCTGGGCAACCTGTCACAGTGTTCCACCACCCTCATGATGCAGAACCTGTTCCTAGCATCCCACGTAAGTCTGCTCTTCTCTAGTTTGGATCTGTGACCCCTCATCCTGTCCCTGCAGGCCTCTCTCTGACTTTTTTGCAGCTTCCTTCAGGCAATGGCAAGCTGCTATTAGGGTCCCCCCAGGAGCCTTCTCTTTTCCAGGCTGAACATCCTCAGCTTCCTCAACCTGTCTTCATTGCAGAGATGCTCCTGCTCCGAGTTGCCACAGAACTTCATAACCATCTCACCCTTTCCTCAGCAGGAGAAGAATCCCTAATTGATGTCTTACATCCTGAAGGCAACCAGGCTGTTACCAAGGGCTCTGCATGTCTCAACAGCCTGCAGAATCATCAGGAGCGATAAGGAGAAGTCACGTAGCGAGGTGGTGATTCGGGGGACACGTCTCGCTCCAAACCACCTCAGCCATCACCTGTGCACGCAGCTCCCCTACTTCCTCTCACGGTTCATTTAGCTAATGAAATGTTTTGGCAGCTAGTCAGAGATGTGCAACACAAAAGCCTACCACCAGAAGACAGATTATGAAATAATTGGGCATTTTAGCACATCGCTGATCAGCCGCACCTCGCGTCTAATACTCTGGGGTTTCTTTCTGACTGCAGTCTGGTCTCACTGAAAGGCAGTGGGGTTCATAAACATCTAAATGCCATCCCTGCTAACCACCTTATTGACAGCAATTCCACTAAGCAGCACCACAGGTGCTTCCAAACTCATTTGCCAAGCAGCAAATGCCGGAGACACCGCGTGGTACCGATAATGCGCTGCTAGGAAAGCAGAACAAATTTGAACAGTTTAGTAGCTGAAAAGCTTGCAGTGCTAGACAACTTTTTTTGGGGGAAAAAAAAAAAATAAATTAAAAGCTAGTTTAAGTTTAAAAAAAAAAAAAAAGTTTGGGGGAAAGAGAGTTTGTATAAAATCCATCCCTTCTGCTGGTTAAATCCGCTAAACTGAAAACCAAAGTGCTGCCATCAAAGGAAAAACAGATCAGCAATCGGAACTCTCTCTTTGTACCCGTGAAAGGCAGCATAGGAAAAGGAAAAGCTCCTCAAGAATCTGAAGGAGACTTGCTTTGAAGTTATTTCATGAGAGTTTGGGACTGAATTACAGCCTCCTCCTGAACCTCTGCTCCAGGTCAAATCCCCTCTTGAGGTTATCTACATCCTTCGGGTGGCATTTCCCAGGTTTAGCAGTCGTGGAGTGAGGAGCTGTATTGACAAGCTAGAATAAAGCAATGGAGGCCTGGAGGTAGGCAATGCTATGAGGGTTGGGGTTGTTCAGCCTGGAGAACAGAAGACTCCAAAGATACCTTATAGTGGCCTTCCATCACCTGAAGGAGCCTACAAGAAAACTGGGAAGGGACTTTTTATGAGAGCTTGTGGTGACAGAATGAGAAGGAATAGACTGAAACTTGAGGAGGGCAGACAGAAACTAGAGAAAAATTCTTTGCAGTGAGGGTGGTGAGACACTAACACAGGTTGCCCAGGGAGGTTGTGGATGTCCCCTCCCTGGAGATGTTCAAGACCAGGTTGAACAGGCTAAAAGAAAGCTGGGGAGGGATTTTTTAGGATGTCAGGGTGTGATAGGACTGTGGGGAATGGAACTAGAAATGGGTAGATTCAGACTGGATGCTAGGAAGAAGTTCTGCAGCATGAGGGTGGCGAGAGCCTGGAACAGATTGCCCAGGGAGGTGGTGGAAGCCTCATCCATTGGAGGTGTTTGCAGCCAGGCTGGATGAGACTGTGGACAGCCTGATCTAGGGTAGGTTGGCCCTGGGCATGGCAGGAGGGTTGGAGATGTCTGATGCTTGTGGTCCCTTCCAACCCTGACTGGTTCTATGTTTCTATGATCTCTTTTTGCCAGCAGTAGTGGTGAGACTGTGAACTCTAGGCAAGTGGTTTGTCTTGATGAACAGAATCACAGCAACATGCAGGTTGGCAAAGCCCCTCAGGATCACCAAGTCCAACCTAGAACCCTGCTCTACAAGGTTCACCTTAAACCATCTCCCTAAGCACCACATCCAAACCACCCTTAAACACATCCAGGATGGGTGACTCCACCACCTCCCTGGGCAGCCCATTTCAGTCCCTGACCACTCTCTTCATGAAAAACGTCTTCCTAGTGTCCAAACCAAACCTGCCCAGGCTCAGCTTGAGGCCATTCCCCTTTGTTCTGTCTCTAACTTCCTGTGAGCAGAGCCCAGCAGCAGCCTCTCCACAATGTGGAGCTGTAGACAGCAATGAGGTCTCTTCTCAGCCTCCTCTTCCTCAATCCAACCATCCCCAGCTCCCTCAGCCGCTCCTCATCAGATTTATTCTCTAGACCCTTCCCCAGCTTTGTCTCTTCCAACCTTCATAGTTCTATGATTCTCTGTCTTTAAGAATATCTTCATTTTTTCCCCCCAGCTATTAAAAACTATTATAAGCCTGCTACTAAACCACCTCAAAGAAAACCATTAGTTTGATGTCTTAGTTTGTTCCTGTTCCATTTCACTTGCAAGTTAATTAAGCTTCATTTCAAGTAAGAATCTATGGGTTGGTTTGTTGTTTTTTTTTTTTTTCCCCCTCCAGAAAGATTAGAGCTATGTATAAGCTGCATTGTATACGCAACAACCCAGCTTTGAATAGCCTGTAAATCCCTGCGTTCTCAGGTTAAATAAACAGGTAGTTCTCTCTGCAGGCTGCTGAGAAGAGGAAAATTAAATCTGGAAATAGAAATAAATAAATAAATATTTAGATTTTCAAGCCCATTTGAATTGTAGATGGCTGGCTACTGATTTAAAACGCTTAGTCTCATGCAGTTCTGGGGAGTGAGCAGAGCTGTGCCTCTGTTTTCTGTTCATCACGGAGAGGAAAATGAAAAGAGGGAGTGATGCAGCCACCCAGACGAATCCTGCGAGGCAGCTCTTTAAATCAGACTGATCCTTTTTTTAGCAAACAGTAATTAGATGACTTTGATTTTGGTTTTTTTTTTTNTCTAAGGAGCCCTACGAGTATACTTACGTAAGTGTTTGGATGGTTTGACAACATCAAAATGAATTATTTTTTCTGATGCCAGGCACCAAGGTAGAAAGTCTGTTCTGTGTTGGAGGGTGATCAAGAGATTGGATTTGAGGCAAATGTTGACACTCTGTAGCCAATTCTGCATGTCAGTGACATCAACAAATGACTTGAGAGAAACAAACTTCCTCTGCTGGTGGAGAGGAAGACTTTGGACCTGTATTCCTTATGGTCTCACCTCTATCTACCACCTACTTAGAATCATAGAATCAGTCAGGGTGGGAAGGGACCACAAGCATCATCCAGTTCCAACACCCCTGCCATGGGCAGGGACACCCTACCCTAGATTAGGCTGGACAGAGCCAACAGCTTACAACCAGATGAAGTTGTTGCCTCTATTTTCCTCCATTAAGGATCTCAAGTTCCCTATCCTAGCAAAGCTTTGATCAGCTTATGCTCAGGCTGCCCACAGCCTCATGCAGACTGGCCTTAAACACCTCCAGGGATGTGAGGGATGCGGCCCCAACCACCCCCCTGGGTAACCCCATTCCAGGCTCTCACCACTCTCATGCTCAACAACTTCCTCCTCACATCCAATCTGAATCTCCCCAGCATTTTTCCATTCTCCCTAGTCTTGTCACTATCTCATAGCCTAAAATGTCCCTCTCCAGCTTTTTTGTAGGCCCTTCAGATTCTGGAAAGCCACAAGAAGGTCACCTGGGAGCCTCCTGTTCTCCAAACTGAACAGCTCAAACTTTTTCAGTCTGTCCTCATAGGAGAGGTGCTTCAGCCCTCTGATCATCTTTTCTACTAAGGTAGATCAAGAGATTGGCTTAGAGGCAAATGTTGACATTCTGTAGCCAATTCTGCATGTCAATGACATCAACAAATCACTTGAGAGAAACAAATTTCCTCTGCTGGTGGAGAGGAAGACTTTGGACCTGTATTCCTTATGGTCTTACCTCTATCTCTCACCTACCTCTCTGGCTCTGCTGGCCACATGTCTTTTGCTGCATGCCAGGATGCCAATGGCTTTCTGGGCTGCAAGTGCCCATTGCTGGCTCGTGTCCACCTTCTCATTCACCAGCACTCCCAAATTCTTTTCTGCAGGGCTCCTCTCAAGTTTCATCATCCTCCAGCCTGTATCGACATTGAGCATTGCCCCAGCCTAGATGCACTTTACCTTTTGAACCTCATGGGACTCTCCTCAGCCCACCTCTCCAGCCTGTCCAGGTCTCTCTGGATGGCTCCATCCTATCCTTCAGTCTTACCAATCATCTACAAACTTGCTAAGGATGACCTCAGTCTCATTGTAGTTCTGATCCCCTCAATTCAGGAGAGATGTTGAGATACTCAAACATATCCAGAGAAGGGTGAAGGAGCTGATGAGGGGCCTGGAGCACAGCTTTGTGAAAAGAGACTGAGGGAGCTGTGGTTATTTAGCCTGGAAAGCAGGAGGCTCATTGCTGTCTATAATTACCTAAAGGGAGGTTGTAGCCAGGTAGGGTTGGTCTCTTCTGACAGGCAACCAGCAACGGGAGGAGAGGACACAGCCTCAAGTAGTGCCAGGGGAGGTATAGGCTGGATATTAGGAGGAAGTTCTTCCCAGAGAGAGTGATTGGCATTGGAATGGGCTGCCCAGGGAGGTGGTGGAGTCGCCATCCTTGGAGATGGTCAAGAAATGCCTGGATGGGGCACTTAGTGCCATTGGATAGGGCTTGGTGATAGGTTGGACTGGATGAGCTTGGAGGTCTCTTCCAACCTGGCTTAGTCTATGCCAGTCTATGCCATTCGAAGACACTGAACAGCACTGCTCGCAGTGCACCCCATTGAGAGACACCACTTATGACCCATCTGACCATACAAGTAATGCTGAAGTGAGATGTATCTTTAGGCTTTCAACAGACCACCCTCTTATGAATTGGAATGAAATCTATGGAAGTCACTTTCTAAAAGGGCACTGCTGGAGAAGCCATTGGGTTTAGGTCACAATGTCACTACTAAAGGCATGCCAACAGGAAATCCAAGTAATGAGGAAAGAAAACGATGAGAAGAGAGTTTAAAAGCTTTCATAGCAATGCCACCGAGGCTGAGTGATTATAAAGATGTTTTAAGTTAGCTGCCACGTTCAGGATTCTCTGTTGTGTGCAGTTTTATCTGCCTCTTCAAGCAAATTCTGATCTTGAAAGCAAATCTGTTATCATGGGAAAGTGCTGAAACGCCGTAACGCTGCTGTGGCAAAAAGATTACTGTCCTCAAGAAAAAAAAAAAGATAATTACACATAGCAGTTCAAGAGCTCGATGAGCCAAGAAGCTAAATCAAGTTAAAATCAACAGATAAAATTCTTCCTTTCCTGAGACGCTTAGCTGAAACCAAGGACTTGAGCATGCAGTGCTGGGGATTCCTCTTTGCTGTCTCTTCTGCTGGATGTTAGAGGAAAGAAAGAACTTCTTTTAAGGAGAGAAGTCAAAAAAATACACAGGGAGAGTAAACAAGGTGCCTAGAATGGTAAAACAGTGAATGCAAGGGCATCTCATCCACAGAGGTATAATAAAACATCAAAAATAGGGAGAAAGAAGAAAAAAGATGACACAGAAAAGCAGCAGATTTCTTTTTTTTTTTTTCTTTTTGTCCTTCCCAATCCAAGCACTATAATGCAAGCACGGAGGGAAAAAAAAATGACAATAAAGAAAATAGACTTTCTGGATTTAAATCAAATCCAACCCTGCAACAGACAAACTATATTCAGCTTTATCCAAGCAAGCATGAATTACATAGAAGAAAGACATTTTTTTTCCTCTTGCCTTTGGAAACTCACTTGAAAGAGAAACAGGGCACAGCTAAAGGTGCACAATGAACTGCCTGCATTGAAACAGGTCAGACAAAAGAACTGATTTATCTTCCCCCTGTCCCCCTCACCCTCCCCTTTTCTCTGTCATTTCAAATCTAATTAAAATCTTTCACCTAAGCATCTTTTCTCTGCGAGAAGAATTTGACTGCAGCACTACAAGGACTCCATCAGTTGACTTCAAAGCATTTCACATGCTGACTTGTAATGTAAATGTGAGTTTTAGTCATAAACTCTTCCTACATCTCAGCATTTGCCTTCCACTGAACTTTTAGGGTTTACTCTTCTTTATCATGAGAGTGGTGAGAGCCTGGAATGGGTTGCCCAGGGAGGTGTTTGGGGCCAGGCTGGCAGAGGCTGTGGGCAGCCTGCTCTAGGGTAGGGTGTCCCTGGGCATGGCAGGGGAGTTGGAACTGGCTGATCCTTGTGGTCCCTTCCAACCCTCACTAATTCTATGATTCTACCTTTTGTTACACAAAGAGCTATTTTTGAGGTGAAGCAGGAGCTGCTTTTAGTTTCATCCAGTTGGTTACATTTCCATTTATTATGGACTTATTTTTCACTGACAAAATTAATTAACTACCTCCTTTAAATATATCATTTGACAGCAGAAAGAAAAAAAATAATTAAAAAAATCTTTTGGATCAGTTGCTTCGGTGCCAGGAAGCAGGGTGGTTAAGTGCAGCCTGAGCACACTTCAAATTGCTAACACATCCACAGGAGCAGCAAGGGCTCGAGGCACAAGGTGATGCTCTGTATTTTTTTCTTTAAGGGAGTCCCTAAAAAAAGAGGTTTTTAGGGAACCCCTCAAACCATGACACTGAGGAATGCCTCTGAGCTCTTCCAAAGGCTTCCCATTGTAAGCAGCCAACGCTCCTGTGTTATTACCCATATTTTTTTTTTCTCCCCTGCTACTAATTTTTCCTCTGAGAGAGGAAGCTGGCTGACCTCTCAGTTTCGATTTCAGTGGAGAAATGAGCTGGCTAAAATAATTTGCCATTAGCATATGCTTGAAATAACTCAAAGGAACCTGCTTTTAACTGCTGCCTACTAATCGCTTTGTACGACCCATGGTAGAAAATACTCTCCCCAGTCAATGAAAAGCAGTCTGAAAGTTGCCACTGTTCCTATCAAGCTCTCCTCTCAGCCTCTTTTGGAATGAAGGCATAACATCAACTCTATGGTCAAAAAAACCCCTCCAAACTCAGCTTTACAGACAAAAAAAAAAAAACAAAACAAAAACCCAAACCCAACAAAAAAACCCAAGCTCAGTTCTACAGCCAAAAAAACCCCAAAAAACAAATAAACAAAAAATCCCCCAACCAAACTCAGGTCTACAGCCAAAAAAACCCCAAAACCAAACCACCAAACAAACAAAAACCCCAAACCTTCTCACTTTCTTCCTAAAAGAGTGTAGAACTGCAAGACACTTCAGTCTCTTCAATTTTATTTTTTTTATTATTGCCTAGTTCTAACTTCCATTAGATCCTTCTCTGAGGTGCCTAAATCTTCCTCCTATGACCCATGGACTGAGTGCTTAGACCAAACGTAGGAAACTGAAGTGTGAGTTTCCTCGTACAGCTATGGATCAGAGCTTTTCCTTAGTCTTTAGCAAGCAGGAGAGAAGAATAAGAACACAACAACAGAGTTCTTGTCAAGGTCTTTGTGCCACGCTTGACATTTAAGGTCCTCCAAACCTGTGGAATTGTTTTTAAGTTCCCTTAAACACTTACAAAAAAGTCTTCCCAGAAATTTCTGTAAAATACATGGAAGCAGTACCTTGATGCCTTCACCTATACCAGGCCTGGCTTATTTTGCAGCTCTAACCTATTTTCTGTGTGACTCCCCAGATCCTAAGTGAGTATTACGAACAGCTAAGGTTCAGTGTGGCTCTCTGTTAGCAAACATGAACATTTACTCCTACACCCATTTGACAGGCTTTTAAGCTATCACTTACCCATGTAAGGACCTTCCCTTTCATTCCAAGAAGCTTAGGGTCTTAGCTGTTAGTGGCTCCCCATGCGAGATAACATTTAATTGCTTCATCTTCTCCCTTCACCTTAAGCCAGTCTTAAGCTTTATGCACAGAAACTCAATTTTGGGCACTGAAAATACTGCAGAGACAGTTGTTATGATTAAAACAGGACAGCAGTTGAAGGGAGGAACTGTGTTTGCCAACAGAATCAGATCAGAAGGCAACAGCCTGGAAGCCAAGTGGGTGTCTGTTGCCATTACAGGCTGCTGAGGGAGTAATGGATGCAGAATAGAAGCTGGAACGGAGTAGGAGCAAATGGAGCTGGCTCTAAGCAGCAGTCTCTTTTATACTAGGGATATAAATGAAGGTCTGACTCTCCTCTGAGACTTCTCCTAATTCACCATCTACTCTTAGGGATCTCACCAGCAGCTGGACTGGGTGATTTTTGTAGGTTTCTTCCTACTAGAGATTTCTATTTCCAGTGTAGTCTGTTCGCACTCCATGGCCACACCACATGTTTTCTTTTCCTTGGCAGTGTGGCGAAACACTGGGGCTTAATTCTAGGAAAATTTAGGTTTGACTCATCATTCCTATTACTTTCAAGCTTCTCCTGTATCCATCAGAAAAATAACAAAAAAACCCCAAACAAACAAAAAAAAACCCACCCCACACCACAAAAAAAACACAACACAAACCAAAGAAACCACATATAACCAGATTTTTTTTTTTTTTTATTTTACTCTGGCTTCATTTTAGCTCAGCAAAAGATTATCAGCACCTCTCAGTTTACTTAAATAAATTGGTACCGTAACAACAAAATCCGTTTCCTGCCTGTGATTTGGAAATTTCCTTATCTTTCAGAATTTCAGGAATCCTTCCATGCAAGAGCACAGATCTGAAAATTAAAGGCAGAAGAAATGCAGGAAGCCTTGGAGAATTCAGTCTAATTCAGACACCAGGTAGCCGTTTGGATGTTAACATCATTTTAAACCCAAAAATTATTTTTCAGTTCTCCGTGCAGACAGAGTTTGTTTGATTTCAGGGAGAAACAGAGGGTTTGTTTTGACAGGACATCACCCAGAGCATCCAGATCCATTGGTAGCACAGTCTATTGGTGACTGACCAGCTTGTCAGCCTCTATCATCATCCGCAGCATCTGCTACCAAACTGGATACAGCTTCAGACTTAATGAACAGGTGTTTATTTAATACAGAGTTTATTGCAAAGGTGCTCTCCTATCAATTCATTTGCTTCCAGCAGCACCAAGCTGCTTCGGGAGTAAAAATATGAGGTACTTAAATGAGAATTCTGTCTGCAATGAGTGAATGCACTTCTCAACCTCAACCTACCTCTGTCCCATGTTTACACTGCAATTTAAGTGCTGCAGTTGTGATTGATTTTCCTGTACAACTAGAATTTCTCTGTCCACTCTAAGCTCCACAGTGAATAAGCAAATTTTTTGAGAAGATTTCCCTGATTGCTCAGCCCTGCCAGCTTCAGTAGGAAATTTGGAGGTTCCTCGCAGCATATTTCAAAATCTAACACCACGTTTATTTTGTTCCCCATATAGGTCAATATTACAGGGGTTGCTTTGAGGGGTTGAGACATTGCCATTAACCTCCACCTTCAATACACAGCCTCAAAGACAGGTTAAAATAACTCACCTCAAAATAAAATTCTCATGGAGTTTAGGGCCACTTAATAAGAAGGGAGAGGAGAAAGAGAAATATGAAAAGAATTTTCAAAGATAGAGCAAACAAAAAGAAAACACATAAAAACAACTTGTATTTATACACTTACCTTTTAAGATGTCCAGATATGTTGAGCCCTTTCAGGTGCTGGAAGCACTTACTTGTTCAAGAAGAACAACCCCAAGGATCTCAACCACTACACACAGGAAAAACTCTGCAGCTCTCTCTACCTGCTCCAAAAGAGAAATGCTTCTGTGTCCTTTCCCTTCCCTTCCCTTCCCTTCCCTTCCCTTCCATTTTTCCCCCTCACCAGCTGTAGAACAAATTCAAACCAGAATCTCAGCTCACCCTTTGCATTGACTACTGTCACCACTTCACACCATTTCAATATCTGCACCAGCATAACCCCATTTTAGATGAAAGTAAAACACAGAAACAACTTGTGGTAGCTAAGCAATNCTTCCCGTCCCGTCCCGTCCCGTCCCGTCCCGTCCCGTCCCGTCCCGTCCCGTCCCGTCTTGTCCTTCTTTCCTTTCCTTTCCTCTTGAACAGCTTTCTTATGGGTGGTCAGGGTACTTCATGTGATGGATGTGTGGTGGTTTGGTAGATTTTCCTCCCTCCCCCTCCGCCACTTTGGAAGTAATTCACGCCTGAACTCAGTCAATAAAATTAGCTTTATTTTTGGAGCTTTTCACAATATATAAGTTGATTTTATACAACGTGTAACAGATATTTACAGATGTATACACCATAACACTAATGCAGCCCTTCCAAACTCTCTAGGAGGGGTTTTTCCAACCACCTTCCATATCTTGTCTCACTATTTCTCCTACATAGCATATGTAACAGATATTTACAGATGTATACACCATAAAACTAATGCAGCGCTCCCAGCATCTCTAGGAGGGGGTTTTCCAACCACTCTACCACCTTCCGTATCTTATCTCACTATTTCTCTTACATGGCATATAAATTAAAGTAGATTGGCAAGGGGATTAGCAGCATTGAAGTAGTTAGAAGTTATTCTGATTATTCTGATCCAGCTAAGAAGGTAGGGGGACAGAGACATGCAGCATCCATAGCCAAAGAGGTCTGTTTTATCTTTGGTTGGGTTCTAAGTTCTATAAATTTTTCAGTAACCTAGGAGTGAAGTAGAATCAAGCTTTGTTTTTCTTTCTCAGCCTACAGTCTCATTGCTCATTCCAATCAGGGATTTGCATTAGTCCTTCTCAGTTTCTGGGTCTCCTGAGGAGAGCCACTTCAAAGCGGTGCTCTGGGTAGGCAGGGCAGGGAAAAAGATTTTTTCCCCCTTTTACAAGTTCTCTGTCTGTGGATTGATCCAAGGAATGGGTACTCTGAGAAAATCAGCCACTTCCTGAACTGGGAAAAGAGGGAGTAGGAAAAAAAAAAAAAATAAAAAAGGAGGTATAAATAAATACTTTTATTTTACTGGCTTTAGTTTGATTTTTAATTCTTCTATTTGTAGTACTTTGTAGAAGTGCCTGCTATGACAGGACAAGGGCCAATGGCTTGAAATTAGAGCAGAGCTGATTTTGACTGGACATTAGGAAGAAGTTCTTTACTGTGAGGATGTGGAATAGGTTGTCCAGTGAAGTTATGGACACCTCATCCCTGGAAGTATTTAAGACCAGGCTGGATGAGCAGCCTGGTCTAGTGGGAATGTCCCTGCCACTGCAGGTGAGTGGAACTAGGTGATCTTTAAGGTCCTGTGTAATTCAATCCACGCTATGATTCTATTCTATGACTCTAAACAACCCTGCAGAGCTGCTGTCAGCACTGAGGAAACACAAGAGACTCCCCAAAGACCTTCTGTAGGATTTGGTATTATTTGCCCTCATTAATTTGTGCTGGTTTGAATTAATTAGGGGATTTGAAAGAGAAATTAGACTATAGGCTAAGAGAGGAAAACAGATGATGCTGCTTTACTGAGAAAAAAAAAATATTGTTTAAAAGATGTAAGCAAAATATAGGTAAGTCAGAGGGTCAAATAGTTTCTGACCACTTTGGGCTGTGGTACTTGCATGGCTCTTTTCTCCCTGCCTCTCCTAGCTGAATCTGAACAATTCCACTAACTTCTTTTCCAGCTGCTAATCTTCCCCTGGCCGATCCACCTCCACCTATCTTCTGCATGAAACAGCTGGTGAGGTAAGAGGGGAAAGTAGTAGGGGTGGTTGGTTACCCCTCTTAGGGACTTTGATCTCTGGGAGGGCTGTGGTGTTTCTGTATTACCTTTTCACTGTATATATCTGTAAATACGTTACACATTGTAAATCTCTGCTTGTCTATTGTGCCAAGCTGTAAATATAAAGCTTCATTTACTAACTTCCAGCCGACTGAGTCCTAGCCTGGGTTATTTCAAAAGTGTGGGGGGGAGGGAAGATAACTTAAACCACCACATCAGGATACAAACCCAATAATTTCAGTGTGTCTCAGAGGGGTCTTTTTCCCGTTTTTCCCCATCTCCCCAATCCCATTTCCTATCACCACCAAAGGAACACCCCCAGCCTGCAGGTGGCTGTGTGCTAGGCCAAGGCCATTCCTCATGCTCCACAAGAGAGAAGCTCCCTCAGGTGACCTTGTTAGCAGCCTCCCTGCTGCCTCCTTCGCCGACCTCACATCCCCCAGCCCCTCTCTCTCTGATAAACACCAGGTAAGTGCTGGCTGCCCATCAGCAGGGAGTGTAAAACATTGCTTGCCTCCAGTTTATGCTTTTAAACACATCATTTGTTTCTCCCTCTTCTCCCCTGTCATTACCTGCTGTCATGTCATCCTACCTCTGCTCATCCCTGCTGCTTTATGTTTCACTGCTCTCCTTTCACACCCTCTCTACACTCTGCTAAGCACCTGGGCTTGCAGCTAGCTTCAGGAGATGCTCTGCCCTCTTTTGTAGCTTAGTAACCATTATGCCAGTCCCTGCTGAGTTCTGCTGGGTGCATTTAGATTAATAACCATTTGTTGTCTCCACGTATTATTTTTTTTGTTTCCCTCCCTGGGGGAAACAAAGAATTTTTACGGAAGTAAAAATAAAACTACAGTAAATTACATCATTTTTAGTGTAGGAAAATCTGCTTTTACTCCGTTAACTGCAAAATGTTTTTGGGTTTGGTTTTTTTTTTTTTCCCCCACACCCATGCAAAACGCTCTGGGAAAAATGGGACTTAAAGCCTAAGCTGGCCCCAGGATGAACTGTGGAGAAAACCAGGGATGAGCATGATAAATGGGGAGAGCACTTTGAAAGGATGAGATGTAGATCTGGTTTATATACAAGGAGAGGCAAAAGTGAGGCAGTAGCTTCTTTAGTGCCTTCACAATCCCTTGGCAGTACATCACGCTCAAAACCAGACGTGCAGCAGACTCAGTTTCTCTGCAGCTGGTGTTCATCTCCTGGTGGGTGACTCAGCTCAGCTCCCAGTCTGTTCCCAGTGGTATTTACATGCTCAAATATAAGCCTCTTGCCCATAAAATGGAAATATTTAGGGTGATGCTACACCCTGCACTGCCCGATGCTTATAAACCTGCCTGAATGTCCACTTCAGCTGTGCCTTGCTGGGAAAGGAATTCTGGCATGGTTCCTGTTTGTGGTGGCAGGGTGGTTTAGCTATCCTATGGTGACACCTTATAGTTTCTTGACCTAATTCTATAGGTTTGCATGGTTCAGAAAGCACAGAATTGCTTTGTTTGGAAAAGTCCTCTAAGATCAGGAAGAAGTTCTTTACAGTGGGGGTGGTGAAACACAGGCACAGATTGCCCAGGGATGTTGTGGATCAGAATCACAGAATATGATATTCAGTCTTATTCTGTGCTCCACAACCTCCCTGGAGGTGTCTGAGGCCAGATTGAATGAGGCCTTGAGTGACTTTTTTCTGGTGGGAAGTGTCTCTGCCTGTGGCAGAGGGTCGGAACTGGATGAGCTTTGAGGTATCTTCCAATCTAAACCATTCTATGATTTTATAATACAGACACCACAGGGTAAAGGCTGGTGGGAGGTGTCCCTGCCCAAGGCAGGGGGTTGGAACTAGATGATCTTTGAGGTCCCTTCCAACCTAAACCATTCTATGATTCTAAAATCCTTGAGTCTAAGCACTGACCCAATACCACTATAGCCATAAATCACATCCCAGTGTGCCATGCCCACACATTCTTCTGCACGTTTCCAGGGATGTGACCCCACCACTGCCCTGGGCAGCCTGTTCCAATGCCTAACTGCTCTTTCAGTCTAGAAACTTTTCCTCATCTCCAGTCTAAGCCTCTGCTGACACAACTTCAGGCCTTTTTCTCTTACTGTCATCTGAAACTAGGGAGAGAAGATCAACTTCACTCCAACCTCCTTTCAGAGAGCAGCACAGAGAAATTACATCTATCCTCAGCCTTCTGTTCTCCAGGCCCTGCCCCAGCTTTGTTGCCCGTCTCTGGATGTGCTCCAGCAGCTCAGCATCTTTCTTCTTGTGGCTTCTTATTTCAAAGTCATCTTCCAACATAAGAGCATCTGCGTTTAGCTGTCAGATGAGCAGACCTGGAATATCAACTCCACCAACTCATTTGCACTCAATTTGCACAGGAGTGTTGGGATACTGAATCCCCACCATCAACTGGCCTGCACCACAAATCCACTTCTATGCACTTGCATTGCCATCTAGACAAATATTTTGGAGTTAAAGGAGAACTTAGCAGGCACAAACAAGCATCCCTATGGATTCTATTTGGGGAAGCTGATTCGGTGTCTAGGAAGATACATCCACATAGAAGGCAGCTCCAGTTTCATTGTCCTCCAGTATAGGTCAGCCTAGAAAAGGAAGGATGCAAACCATCAACTTCTGTTGATTTTTTTTTTTTTTGGGGGGGGGTAGGGTTTGTTTTTTGGTGGGATTCTATTTATTTTGTTTGGAGGGATTCTGTTTATTTTTTTGGAGGGATTCTATTTACTTTGGTGGGATTCTATTTACTTTGGTGGGATTCTATTTATTTAGTTTGGAGGGATTCTATTTATTTAGTTTGGAGGGATTCTATTTATTTTGTTTGGACTCTATTTTGTTTGGTGGGATTCTATTTAGTTTGTCTGGTTGGGATTCTATTTATTTTGCTTGATGGGATTCTATTTACTTTGTTTGGTGGGATTCTATTTGGTTGGTTTCTATTTTGGTTTGTTTTTTTTTTTTTAATTCAGAACTGCATGAGGAATTTTGAGTAGAACAGTTAATTCTGAGTAATTTTTAACTTCCTGTTTTATGTATTCTTAACTTGTCTTAATTAAATCACTTTTTTTTCCCTCTCTCTCTTTTATTCTCTACCAGGTACCTACCATTTTTATAAGCAGAGGAAGGACCCTTAAACAGTTCAGAGATCATCATTGTGCCAGTCCCCACTAAGTTCTGCTGCGTGCATTTAGATTAATAACCATTTGTTGTCTCCACATGCTTTTTTTTTTTCCTTCCCTATCCTATCCTGGATAAAAACCTATTTCCCAACAGAAGCTTAAAAAAAACCCAAACAACAAAAAAACTCCTACAGTAAATTTTATAAATTTTGGTTTACAAAATCCAATTTTACTCCATTAACTGCAAAATGTAATTTTTTAAGATCATCTCACACCCTTGCAAAACTCTCTGTGAAAATGTGACTTAAAACTTAGGCTGGCCCTAGGATGAACTGTGGAGAAAACGGTGAATTTTGAGTGATTTTTAACTTACTGTTTTATGTATTTTTAACTTAAATTTTTTTTCTCTTTTTTTTT
>VWZI01007560.1:93353-114650 GCA_013396835.1 Psilopogon haemacephalus
GAGGCGAGGAGAGGCGAGGAGAGGAGAGGCGAGGAGAGGCGAGGAGAGGAGAGGAGAGGAGAGGATACATGATATGAAAGCCTGAATCTTTATTAAATAATAAAGTTATGGAGGAAGAGGGGGGAAAGAAAAGATATCATAGAATCAGTCAGGGTTGGAAGGGACCACAAGGATCAGCCAGTTCCAACCGCCCTGCCATGCCCAGGGACACCCTACCCTAGAGCAGGCTGCCCACAGCCTCTGCCAGCCTGGCCAAAAACACCTCCAGGGATCTGGCCCCAAACACCTCCCTGCAGGGGCAACCCATTCCAGCCTCTCACCACTCTCATGCTCAACAACTTCCTCCTCAGCTCCAATCTGAATCTCTCCACCTCCAGCTTTGTTCTATTCCCCCCAGTCCTGTCACTCCCTGAGAGCATCAAAAGTCCCTCCCCAGCTTTCTTGTAGGCCCCCTTCAGATGCTGGAAGGCCACAAGAAGGTCCCCTGGGAGCCTCCTCTTCTCCAGCCTGCACAGCCCCAACTCTTTCAGGCTGTGCTCACAGCAGAGCTGCTGCACCCCTCTGAGCATCCTCAGGGCCCTTCTCTGGACATGCTCCAGCATCTCCACATCCCTCTTGTCTCAGGGGCTCCAGAACTGGACGTAGTACTCCAGGTGGGGTCTCAGCAGGGTGGAGTAGAGGGGCAGAATCACCTCCCTTGCCCTGCTGCCCACACTGCTCCTGCTGCAGCCCAGCCTCTGCTTGGCTTTCTGCAACAGCTTCTGCTTTTCAAGCAGATAATTACATTTTCCAACAGAAAATACTCCTTATGCAAGTATAGATCATTTCAAATATGAATCAGCTCATGATTCCATCTCAACTCCATTCTCTCGAAAGCTTACTGCATACATCTTTTCCTTTAAGGCACATTTTCTCTCCCACTATTTATTATGGGTAAGGCTGTGACTGATATTTATTCCTCACAGGCTGAAAATTTATTGCAGGTAGGGGATGCTAACATCTCTCTGCCAGAGCTCTACGTTATCCCCATTTTCCAGGGATTTTTGTCAGTAATTAGTGTGTTTCTGTGTCAATGAATCATATGCATTTTTCCTTCCGAAAGATAATTTCGGCCCAGAGGGAGACTGCAATAAATACTTATTATGTACATGATATATTGCTAATGAGGAGGATGATATATGGCAAGGAAAAGGAAAAAAAAAAAAAGAAGAAGAAGAAGAAGAAAAAAATGAGGTATTGTGCTATCCTGGCTGAAATATGGGTAATAAATATTACACTCTACAATACCATTTTTCAGGTGCTTATTATTATTAGATCCCATGCCCCCTTCATTTATACTGAGCTCATCCCCTATACCTCCACAACTTTCTTTCTGCTCCACTGAATCCAGGGGGATGTGGACAGTGACATCTGTGGGAATGAGATCAGGACTCCAGTACAGGTCTGCCTAGAATAGGAGGAAAGCAAATCATCAACTTCTGTTAATTTTTTGGGTTGGATTTAGTTTTTTTTCGTTGGATTTTATGTATTCTTAACCTTNTTTGTTGTCTCCACATCTGTTTTTTTTTTTTTTATTCTTCCCTATCTGATCCTGGATAAAAACTATTTTCCAACAGAAGCTAAAATAAAATTAAAAAAAAAAAAACAACAACAAACAAAAAAACCTACAATAAAGGAGGATGATATGTGGCAAGGAAAAAAAAAATAAAAAGGTATTGTACTATCCTGGCTGAAATATGGGTAATAAATATTACACTCTACAATACCATTTTTCAGGTGCTTATTATTATTAGATCCCATGCCCCCTTCATTTATATTGAACTCATCCCCTATACCTCCACAACTTTCTTTCTGCTCCACTGAATCCAGGGGGATGTGGACAGTGACATCTTTGGGAGTGAGATCAGGAGTCCAGTACAAGTCTGCCTAGAATAGGAGGAATGCAAATCATCAACTTCTGTTATTTTTTCTGTTGGATTTAGGGTTTTTTTGTTGGATTTTGTTGGTTTTGGTTTGGTTTTTTAATTCAGAACTGCATGAGGAGTTTTGAGTAGAACAGTTAATTTTGATTCATTTTTAACTTACTCTTTTATCTATTCTTAACTTGTCTTAATTAAATCACTTTTTTTTCTTCCTCTTTTTTGTTCTCCACCAGGTACCTACCATTTTTACAAGCAGAGGAAGGACCCTTGAAAGGTTCAGAGATCATCATTACACCAGTCCCTGCTGAATTCCACTGGGTGCATTTAGATTAATAACCATTTGTGGTCTCCACATATTTTTTTTTTCCTTCTTCCCTATCTGATCCTGGATAAAAACTATTTTCCAACAGAGACTGAAAAAAAAACCACCAAAACCAAAAAGCCTACAGTAAAGGAGGATGATATATGGCAAATAAAAAGAGCAAAAAAAAAAAAGAGGTATTGTGCTATCCTGGCTGAAATATGGGTAATAAATATTACACTCTACAATACCATTTTTCAGGTGCTTAGTATTATTAGATTCCGTGCCCCCCATCGTTTATACTGAGCTCATCCCCTGTAACTCCACAAGTTTCTTTCTGCTCCACTGAATCCAGGGGGATGTGGACAGTGACATCTGTGGGAGCAAGATCAGGGTGTGGGTTAGTCAAGGAAGAAGGAGATGTTACCTGGCTTCATGGGTCAGCAGGTTGTTCCATACCATGCCAGGCCTGAAATAAAAGCAGATTGCCCAAGGACTATTTGGCAAACTCAGTCCTAGAAGAAACTGGGAGGAATTAAAATTCTCTATGAGATGGGAGGAAGGTGAGCCAAGAGTTGAGTGCTCCTTAACCTTATGAGCATGGTGGCTTGGCTCAGAGCCCTTGAGCAAACAGAGGCAGAGCAGGGCCACAGCAGGGATCATGGGAATGAGATTAGGCTGAAATTAAGGTCAAGGCAATACCAAGTGCTAATATAGGCTGGGCAGTGACTGTCTTGAGAGCAGCCCTGGGGAGACGGACTTGGGGGTGTTGGTGAATGAGAAGCTCAATATGAGCCAGCAGTGTGCTCTGGCAGCCCAGAGAGCAACCAGAGCCTGGGCTGCAGCAAGAGCAGGGAATTTGAGATAGAATAAGGGGGAATGGTCTCAAGCTGAGGTTGGGAAGGTTTAGATTGGACTTTAGGAAAAAGTTTTCCATTGAGAGAGTGATCAAGGACTGGAGTGAGCTGCCCAGGGAGGTGGTGGAGTCACCCACCAAGGGTGGTTTGGATGTGGTGCTCGGGGAGACGGTTTAAGGTGAATCTTGCATATTACAATTTGGACTTGGTGATCCTGACCTGGATGTTTCTGTGCTTCTGTGAAGATGCTACAGAGCAGATCTCAACGGATCCTGTTTATCATTCCTTCTGCGTCGATATTGTCCTTGGCAAATGGGCTCGGCTCAGCCGGCGATGCAAAAAACATGGACGTGTTAAAATTCAGCTAATGTGCAGCTGGGACCCCTAACGACTCATCCTGCTCTATAACTGGCAGAGAACACCTAAAGGAAAGAAATAAGATCATTACAAAACCCTCAGCATTCCCTCCATCTTCTAACGGTTGTGCTCTGGAGACAGAATAACCTATTAGAGACTCGCGGGCGCCTGTTGAAGGCTGCTGCAGCAATGTTGCTGATGTTTGCATTTCGGCAGCCTTTAGCCATTCTAATTGTTCCACCTGTGTGGAAAAGGGATGGAGGTCAAAAGAAGTCACTGGGAAATTAACAGATAAGCAAAAGCTGGAAGATTAAGATGCTACACTTAGACAGAATGACAGAGCATTTTTTAAGCCGGGGTTAATATCCGTTACCCAGAAAGATGCTCAGAGGGCTGCAGCAGCTCTGCTATGAGGACAGGCTGAGAGAGTTGGGGCTCTGCAGCCTGGAGAAGAGAAGGCTGCCAGGAGACCCTGGAGTGGCCTTCCAGTATCTGAAGGGGGCTACAGGAAGGCTGGGGAGGGACTATTGACAAGGACTTGTTATGACAGGAGGAGGAGGAATGGGTTTCAACTGGCAGAGGGGAGATTGAAACTGGATTTTAGAAAGAAGTTATTTACAGTGAGGGTGGAGAAATACTGGAACAGGTTGTCCAGGGAGGTTGTGGAGCACAGAATCATGGATGTGATTGAAGATCACATTCTGTGATTCTGTGCTCCACAACCTCCCTGGAGGTGTCCAAGGCCAGGTTGGATGGGGCCTTGAGTGACCTGTTCTAGTGGGAGGTGTCCCTGCCTATGGCACAGGGGGGTTGGAACTGGATGAGCTTTGAGGTCCCTTCCAACCTAAACCATTCTATGATTCTATTCTATTCTACCCTATTCTATTCTGTTCTAGTGGGAGGTATCTCTGTGTACGGCACAGGGGGGTTGGAACTGGATGATCTTTGAGGTTCCTTCCAACCTAAACCGTTCTATGATTCTATAAAGTGATGCAGATGATGGATTAGGTTTAGTGATAGATTCTAATATAATGGAGCAGCAAGAAATCCAGGTCATCTTTATCTCAAACATGCAACATTTCTCTATTTCTAACTCACCTAACACTAAGTTGTCATAGGTGGTGGTTTAAGGCTTATACGAATATTCCAATAAAGGAAATTGGGACTTAGCTGAAGGCTCATCACAGGTCTTGTTGAGTAGGGTTATAGGTTGGATTTGGTGATCCTGAGGGTCTTCCCCAACCTGGATGTTTGATTCTGTGATTTAAAGGACAAGTGGTTGTAGCACTGAGGGATGTGGTTGTGGATGTGGTGCTGAGGGATGTGGTTTAACATTGGTAGCTCAGCAGTAGTGGTGGCATTGTGAGCTCTAAGGGAGCAGCTGGACTCGGTGATCTCAAAGGTCTCTTCCAGCCTCTACAGCTCTGCGATCCTGTGCTTGACAACTGGAGCAGACAGGGGCAAAAGCCCAGCTTGCTGAAAGAAATAATGCAGCCTCATCAGCAGCACCATTGGCAGCTATTCTCAGGAGACAACAGGGAAAATCTTTATGACCAGCTGAGAAGTTAGACAGGTGTGGCCAGTTGGTATGCGTGAAACAAACAGATTTCAAATCCAAATTAATGTGGTTGCAGACTTAATTACTACTATAGGCAAGGAACAGAATGGCAACAAGGGCTCCACATACGCTGCATTTGATCCTTGGGCTGGGAGGGTTATTTTCTGGTTTCAGTCCTGGCCAAACCTTTACTTCCCACACCAGTCAGACAATCAGGCAGCACAAATGAGCAGCAGGTCAAAGACAGTGGAGCTAAACCTGGACAAAGTGATCCAGGAAGAGTAATACAAAGGTGTGGAAGGAATTCCTCCCATCTGAGACATCAAAAGAGAGCCCTGGAATACCTGTGAAATCACAGAACATTAGGGGTTAGGAGGGACCTCAAAAGATTATCCAGTCCAACCTCCCTGACAGGGAAAGATCACCTAGAGGAGGTCACACAGGAATCTGTCCAAGCGGGTTTGGAATGTCTTCAGAGAAGGAGACTCCACAACCTCTCTGGGCAGCCTGCTCCAGGGCTCTGGCAGCCTCACAGTGAAAAAAAATTCCACTTATGTTCCTGCAGAACCTCCTCTGCTCCAGCTTGCACCCATTGCCCATTGGGCACCTCTGAGCAGAGCCTGGTTCTGTCCTCCTGACACTGCCCTGCCCTTTATCAGCATGAATGAGGTCACCTCTCGGTCTCCTGCTCTCCAAGCTAAAGAGCCCCAACACCCTCAGCCTGACCTCAAAGGGAGACATTCCACTGCCTGTAGCATCTTTGTGGCTCTGCACTGGACTCCTTCAAGCAGTTCCCTGTGGTCCTCCTTGAACTGAGAGGCCCAGAGCTGGACACAATATTCCAGATACAGCCTCACCAGGGCAGAGGAGAAGAGGAGTGGAGTCTCTCCTGACCTACTAACCACAACCCTTCAAATCCATCCCAGGTTATTTAAACAGGATTGGTTTCTACGCATAAAGATCTTCCTTCATCAAAAGACTTCTGCAAGTACACTCAAGTCTTGAAAATTCAGAAGATGTGGAAATGCAAAACACATGACAGAAAATGTGCTCTGTTAAAAATAAATAAATAACTTATTGTTGCCTTTGGCATTCTGAGTAGTCTCATTCTTTCCCCTGGTGCATTTGATTCTGTTATTTAATTATCTATTTGATTGTCTTTATTCTTATAGTCTTCACAGTACACATTTGGTTTTAACACTAAGGAAAATGAATGCAGCGTTTCCCTAATTTAATCTTCTTGTCTGATGCAATACATCAAATATAATTTACCCCTAAAAAAAAAAATGCTTGATAGGAAATTGGTTCATTGAGTTATACATTTTAATATTTTGGGTTTTTTTGCAGGTAATGGGATACATGAAAATAAACCAATTCCACTCAGGCATTTTGTGCTATGTCACTGGCAAAGGCTCGAGGCAGCAAAAACGTTTGGCATTTAAAGCTGGGAGCAGTTAGCTTGCAGCTAAAACCTTCATAACTTCTCCTCTAATAGGAGATTTGTAAATGCCTAATGAAGTGCTAGGCATGAGAACTGAAAATGGTCACCTGCTAGATCCTCCCTCGTCTTTAAGTGAAATCCAACCTGGCATATAGAATTAGATGCCAGTACACCTTAAATGGCTCAAATGATAGAAAGGGTCACTATAATAACGCATGAGGAATTGCCTCTGTTCATCTTTACTGGCCTACAAACAGCTGAATATACTTCCCCCCTTAAATAAAACACATCTGAAGTGAGATTAAACTGAGAAAGGTACTCCTGAAAAAAAATATATATGATAGTACTGGGTTCAACATCTGGGGACTGTAACCATCAGGCTTGACTTGGCCTCCCATTTTCACAGAAAATGTCTGGTTGGGAGAGACCTCCAAGCTCATCCGGTCCAACCTTCAACACAGCACTGAAGGATCAGCACTAAATCATATCTCTAAGCACCAAGTCCACAGGCTGCTTGAATACCTCCAGGGATGGTGACTCCAGCACAGATCCTTCCAATGTTTGAGAGCCCTCTCTATGAAGAAATATCTCCTAGCATCCAGCCTGAGCATCTGCTGTGTTTCTCTCTCTCAGCCAATAGTCTAATTTCTCACTCAAATTCTCCAATTAGCTCAAACCAACACAAACCATTTCCTCTGGTCCTGTCACTTGCCACTGATTCTGCCCTTTCCTTGCATCAACCTCCCTTTGGGTGGTTGTAGAGAGCAATGAGGTCCCCTCTCAGGCTCCTCTTCTCCAGACTGAACACCCTCATCTCCCTCAGATGCTCCTCGTAGAGCAGGTGCTCCAGGCTCTTTGCCAGCCTCATCGCCCTTCTTTGGGCAACGTTGTGGCATTTTGTGGATTGTGAGTTTTGCAGACCGTGAAAGCCAAGGGAGACTTCAAGCAGCATCTGCAAATGGAAAGCTTAAGAGGAGGATTGGATTTTTCCTCTAAGACCAAACTGAGTGTTTCAGGTATAGTGGGAAATCTGATTTGGAAGTCTGGTTTTCAGACTTTGGGGATAGGAAGAGGAAGCACAAGAGAAATTGAGTGGAAGGAATATTCCACGTTCCAGTGCATCTGGAGAGATTTATTTCTCCAGGTTTGAAGAGGTACTAGCAAAAAAAATGAAACCTAAGCAAGAGACTTTTAAAATTTATTTATTTATGGTTTTATCATCAGTCAGGCAAAGAAATTCTCAGTAAATACCTAACAGAGGCTATAGAAACTGTAAAAAAAACCAAAAAAAACCAAAAACAAGTCACTGAGTTACGACTCTGCTACAACATCAAGGCAAACATACTCAGAGTTGCTATGCAGGTGGTAGTGTTGGCACGTTCCTTGCTCCCACCTGACACCACACCTTTCAAAATCCAGGGGCTGTTACTCGATCTCATCGCAGAGCACAGAGCTGGAGCTACCAGGGTACTACTGAAGTACTACTGCAAAATCATCTTACCACAAAACCCCACCGACGGTTGCTACTAAAACTAAAGGAGCACTAGGGGCAAGGAATGGGGGAATAGGAGGTGGCATTAGTAAACTCTAAATCCTCATGAGAAAACACAGACTCTGGGGGCAGTTCCTTTCTGGTCATGTATAATTTTGGTTCCTAAAAAGGCTGGGGGAAGGTCAGCGCCACATGTCTGAAGAAGCGGCAATGACTTTTCATTCACCTTCCTCTCTTTTTCTTTTCCTCTTATCTTTCCTGAAGATGCCTTATCTATTCCTGGTGTGACCAAGGAAGCTTCCTAGATAGGCAGTCCTGAAATTGAAGCTTTTCCCCCGAACCTAAGGGCATATGTGTGAAAATGTGTGGAACATGCAGCATGAAAAGCATTCAGTTGTGCAAGCCAATAAATTGCTGTTAATTGTTCATCCAGTTCTGCAGCCTCCTGAATCTGACATTTGGATCCCCAGTTTAAGAGGGAAAGGGGATGGTTCATCCAGGGATGCTGGAGATGGTCCAGCAGAGGGCTACGAGGATGATGAAGGGACTGCAGCACTGCCTAATGAGGAGAGGCTGAGGGACCTGAGGCTGCTTAGTCTGGAAAACAGAAGACTGAGAGGGGATTGAATCAATGTTTATAAATATATATATGAAGGTTGGGGGTCAGGAGGTGGGGGACAGACTCTGCTCGCTTGCTCCCTGGGATAGGACAAGCAGCAATGCATGGAAGCTGCAGCACAGGAAATTCAAGGATCTTCTTGACTGTAAGGGTCCCAGAGCACTGGCACAGGCTGCCTGGAGAGGTTGTGGAAGTCTCCTTCTTTGGAGCCTTTCCAGGCTGTCTGGATGTGTTGCTGTGTGCCCTGAGCTACATTGTCTCGTTCTGCTCTAGTAGGGGGGTTGGACTTGATATGTGTCCTTCCCACACCTGACATCCTGTGATGCTGTGATACAGGCACTGTTAATACATCCAAAGCAGTAATGCTACATTTATCACATTGTTTTTTAGGGGGTTTTGTTTTGTTGGTTTTTTTTTTTCCCCTAACCACTTCAGGTGATCTGTACCAATTTAGCTACTCCGTGACCTCCCCCCAAGTTTTCATTGTCTCATAGCTGAGGATGTGTGAGTGCGTGCAGATCTGGCCTGAGCCTTGATAATGCCAGGACTCACACGCCCGGTGTCTGTTAGGAAACTCTGCTGCCGCCTCCTTGCAACTCTGCTGCCACCTCCTTGCAGCGTCCCAAGGACAGCACGTTTCATGCAGGGAAAGAGATTTGCTGCGAGTGCTGTAGCCTAGGGAGATCTGAGAAATATGCATCGCAAGAAATGGAGAGAAGAGAGAGTGAAAGCACATCATTTATAAACCAGCTTGACCGAGCAAGCAAATCTGATTACCTGCCCTGTGCAACTATTGTCAGGATGGCTCCGCAGGGAGTGCATCCATTTGTCACTTCCACTGCACTGTATCTCACGACGTGTGAGTATTACATCGAATGCATCCCTCGGCAGCTGGGTAGCAGCCTGCTTTCTGGCACGGCTCAAACGCCTGGATAAATGCTCGGCACTACGATGCTGCTCTCCATCACCCTAACCTCGTTCAAAGCGTCTGCTTTAACTCTGCGGCTTTAGCGTCTCCCCGGGTCTCTCTCCATCACAGATACTTGCGTTTGAAGTAGGTGAGGTTGTCCCTCCCAGAGCTCCAGGGTGTGCGGGACCCTGCCTGGGCCAGGATGCTGCTGGAGGGTCGTGAGGCAGAGCGGGGCAAGGTGGCATAGGCAGAGGGAGAGGTGGAGCGGGGCAGGGTGCTGTAGGCGGAGCGGGACAAGGTGTTGAAGGAGGAGCGGGACAAGGAGCTGTAGGGAGGGCGTGAGAGCGAGCCGTAGCCTGTGCGGGACAAGGCGGAGTAGCCCAAGCGCCCCGAGGGGCTCCACGCCGAGCGGGAGGCGGTGCCCCACGTGGAGTGGGCGCCCAGGCGAGTGGCGGTGTCGCCGGAGGGTCCCCACTGCGGGCCGCACAGCGAGCGAGAGCCCGGGGTGGTCCCGAAGCGGGAGAGGGGACGAGACGGGGGCGCGCAGAGCGAGCGGGCGGTGGTGGCGGTCAGCGGGCGCGGTGTCGGCGGGCACGGCAGGCAGGATGCCGGCGGCTCCTCGGCGCAGGCGGCGGGCGAGCTGCTGGGACGGGCCCCCGCGGTACCCAGGGAGGCAGAGGCGGGGGAGCACAGCGAGTGGGCTGCCGGAGGTCCCACCGGGCGGGGAGCCGGAGAGCACAGCGAGTGGGCTGCGGGGGGTCCCACGGGACGAGGGGCCGGGGAGCACCTCGAGTGGGTTGCTGGGGCGCTGCCCATCTGCAGCCCCGCTGGGGTGGCGCTGCGGGCGGCAGAGTGGAGCACCGGAGAGGCCGCTGGGGAGCACACGCCATGGGCTACAGGGGTGCTCAGAGGTTGGGAGGGCAGGGTGGCCATGGGGCCACAGGGAGGTTGGGTGGTGGGAGAGGGTGCAGAGCCACAGACGACGTGTGAGATGGTGGCACCAGGCATCGAAACGGGAGCCGGTGCTGGCGTGGGGCTGCCTATGGTGTGGACCACTGGAGAGCCCAGCGTGTGAGCTGTTGGAGCAGAGATGTGGGCAGGGACTGCCTGGGTTGCTGCGGTGGGGCCGGAGCCAGCCATGAAGTGGGTCAGCAAGGCACTCACCGCATTGTTCGAGGGGACAGAAACAGAGTAGGACATGGGTCCCCCTCCGCCTCCAGGTTGTTGTGCAGGAGCAGGACCCGTCTCAAACACCACGTGAGGCATAGGGGCACATATGGGGTTGGCTGCTGGAGCGGGCACGGAGCCATACACGGTTGGAGGCATCTGGGTGCACGTAGCAGAAGGCATAGTCTCGCATATGACACGGAAGCCAGGATCACATCCCAGGTCAAACCCAGGATTGATGCTTGGACCGAAGCCTTGGTTGCAGATGGAGTTGCACAGGGGGTGGCCCGCAGGAAGGTACACGAAGTCGTAGACGGGCTGGCCCCCGGCATTGCAGTTGGGGTTGCACATTGGGATGCAAATATATTCACACATGGAGTTGAACCCGGGGTCTGCCACGGGCACGGGCCCAGAGCCGTTCACGGGGACGGAGCCGTTCTCACACACCGGGACCGATCCGTTCTGGTTGACAGGCAGGACACCATTCTGGCCCGCAGAGCAACAGACTTCAGCCTTGGCACAGCCCTTGCAGTAGGCAAACTTATGGCATCCCAAGTTGGCCAGGAGCCGGTGGCTGCCGAGCCTGTAAGGTGTGAACTCCACGATGGTCCGTGCTTGCTGGTTGGCGGCCAGTGTGCCCAAACTGGACCAAGAGAGAGAAAACAGTTAGGAACCTGAGTAACTCGAAGCTGTGGAGTGCTCCGTGATGAGGGAACACAAGTAGGCTTGATTTGCTATGATGAAATGTTATGACCGTTTTGCCACTCTTGCCTCCCTCCAAAAATAAAACCGAAACCCACATTCTGTGTTGTGAAAAGTGTGGTCACACCTCCTAACTCCAAAGGAGCTCCCATAACACTCACTGGAAGCTCATTCATGATGCTCCCTTGAATTATTAAAAAATGTAGAACCTTTCTGCCCCCCCAAAAAAGAGATGTATTTTCTGCTTCCCATTTCACAGGATCACAGAATTAACTGGGTTGGAAAAGACCTCTAGGATCATCGAGTCCAACCTATCACCTAAGCCTCCTCATTAACTAACCCATGGCACTAAGTGCCTTATGCAGCCTCCTCTTAAACACCTCCAGGGATGGGGACTCCATCACCTCCCTGGGCAGCCCGTTCCAATGCCAATCACTCTTGCTGTGTAGAACTTCTTCCTAATGCCCAGCCTGAACCTGCCCTGGCACAGCTTGAGGCTGTGTCCTCTTGTTCTGTCACTGGGTGCCTGAATGAAGAGACCAATCCCACCTGGCTACAACCTCCCTTTAGGTAGTTGTAGAGAGCCATAAGGTCTCCCCTGAGCATCCTTTTCTCCAGGCTGAACAATCATAGATTGGTTTGGGTTGGAAGATCACCTAATGCAACTCCCCTGCAGCCAGCAGGGACATCCTCCACTAAATCAGGTTGTCCAGAACCCTGCTGAGCCTGATCATGAATATCACTAAGGACAATACCCCTCAACTCCTTCCCTGGACAACTTCTTGTCCCTCTCATCCAAACTAAATCTGCTCTTCTGCCATTTCAAACCATTGTTCCTCATCCTATCTCTGCAGGCCTTTGCCAACAGTCCCTCTGCAGCCTTCCTGCAGGCCCCTTTCAGGTAGCAGAAGGCTGCTATTAGGTCTCCCTGGAGCCTTCCCTTCTCCAGGCTAAATAACTCCATTAGCCTTGAATCAGGTAGCTTTGGGGAACTGAGTTCATTACTATTCAGTGAGAACTATTCCTCCTCGCTTCCCCTCAAAACTAGTCATACCTCTGCCAATTCTCCTGCTCCTGAAGCACAGCAGTGCATATTAATAGAGCAGCTACTTTTCCTGGGATGCTAGAGAATCCTGGAAGCTTCCAGCTTCCTGTGATCAATGTGTTATGCACTCAGAATGCACATTGCCATTTCTCACTGTCATCTCCTAATTGCTCATGTATGTCCTAGCCAGTTGATGAATACTGAGAGGAATTCTGTTCTAAACTCAATGGGATGATAAGCAATGGAAGATCCAGCTAGAATTTTTTGGTTGTTGTTGTTGTTTCAAAGGAAAGAGCACATTCCCTTTCAGGCAGCAATTTGAAAGACACCTTTAAATTAAAGCTTGAGAAAAATGAAGGTGCAGCATCTCTTGCCAGCTCTAAGCCATCCATCAGTTTCAAGAGGAGTGAGGTTTTTAACTGAGCCTCCAAGTAACAAAGGGCAAAGAAGCCCTGGTCATGTGCTAAATAAAAATAGCAGAGCTACTGCTTTCCTCTAAACCTGCTCTGATCTGGCACGCCTTGGTCAACCCCCTCCGTGTTCTCCTCACTTAAATCTTTGATGATCTTACTCAATGGTCATTGGCTCCTTGAATAAACCACAGCCTTCCAATGTCATCACACAGTTCTTCATATCTTCCTGCAGGGGATTGCAGAAGGAGATCTCCGCAGTGCATGGTACTTTCAGCCTGGGCTGGCTCAGTAGCTGGTTGGAAAATAAACAGGCAGAGTTTATGTTTAGCAACCCTCACAAAATGAACAATGAAGTAAGCATATGGTGAAAGAAAAGAAAGAAGGAAAGGAAGGAAAGGAAGGAAAGGAAGGAAAGGAAGGAAAGGAAGGAAAGAAGGAAGGAAGGCAGGCAGGCAGGCAGGCAGGAAGGAAGGGAAAAAAAAGAGAAGAATCATTCATACATGTTTCTTTCTCATCTACTTCTCTGACCACTGTGCATCACACTGAGTCATTTTTTATACATTTAAACCCACACTTATCTTACTAAAATAATTTTTTTTAAAAAAGGGAAAATAAAAAATTAGGTTTATCAGCATTGCCAACCCAGGAATTGGTCCATAAGAGTCCCTGAGTCTGTTCCTTAGATCCACAATCCCACGGTTAAGGTTCTTTACCTTTACAATGACAGGTGGCCTGTTGATCACGATGTCCCTGCTCACCATCAGAACTTCTCCACACTCTGGATCCGAGACTGCCACCACTTTCATAATGTTGTGGTCACAGAGATAAGGTCCATATTGAGTGTATGATATGCACAGAGGAATTTTTTTCACTGTAAAAAAAAAAATAAAAAAATTCCTGATTTTCTGGCCAATATTTCCACTTCCCTTACTCCTAAAGTTTAATTGCCACTTACAGGGATTTCACTACGTATCAATTTATCACAGCACCTTTGATACCAGACATGATTTTTCCTGGCTTAGGGTGATGCATTGCTACTATCAACCAGCTGCACATTTGTCTCTTAATATAACATCAGTGCCTTCAGAAGGAGCTTGTTTTTTTATAGTTGTTGTGATTCTGCTTCTGCTTCTTCTGATTGTAATTGTGCTTCTGATTCTGCTGCTCCTGCTTCTGATTCTGCTGCTCCTTCCTCTGATTCTTCTTCTTATTATTCTTCTTAACAATTCTGGTTCTTATTAAAAACTTTCTTTCTAGTATCATTCTTAAAGCAATAATTCAGATGTAGGCAAATTAAAGCTTGGTATGAATATCAGGAAATATCAGGTATGAAATTTTGTCTCCTCACGTGTTTTAGTCAAAAGGGATCATTTTTAATTCCAGAAAAAGATACTAGCCATGAAAATGAGTGTTTGTATTCAGATAGAGCTTTGTACTCACCAGATTATACTATATATAGGAATAATTATTTTACTGCTCAAAACAAGTGTTGTTTATTGTTGTTGTTGTGATTCTGCTTCTGCTCCTTATTCTGCTGCTTCTGATTCTAATTGTGCTTCTGATTCTGCTGCTTCTGCTTCTGCTTCTGCTGCTTCTTCCTCTGATTCTTCTTCTTCTGATTCTTCTTAACAATTCTGATTCTTATTAAAAACTTTCTTTCTAGTATCATTCTTAAAGCAATAATTCAGATGTAGGCAAATTAAAGCTTGGTATGAATATCAGGAAATATGAGGTATGAAATTTTGTCTCCTTCTGTGTTTTAGTCAAAAGGGATAATTTTTAATTCTGGAAAAAAATACTAACCATGAAAAGGAGTGTTTATATTCTAATACACCTTTGTACTCACCAGGTTATACTGTATCTAGGAATAATTATTTTACTGCTCAAAACAAGTGTTTTACACTGACTGATAATTTCTGGACACAAATTACTTTTCTAATAGACAGCTACGACTTTTTCTTTGCACCAAACATAGATTCCAGAATTGAACTTTTTAAATTAAAACAAGCTTCTAAATGATTCTAAGAATCTCTAAATTTTGAGAAATAAAGGAGGGTTTCCCTGCTACTATACACACTATATTGAAACTGTCAATTTTTGAGTGGTCACAGAATCACAGAATGTTAGAGCTTGGAAAGGACCTCCAGTGATCATTGAGTCCAGCCCCCCTGCCAAAAGCATCTGGGGTAGTCCACATGGGAATGCATCCCAGGCAGGTCTTGAATGTCTCCAGAGAAGGAGACTCCACAGCCTCTCTGGGCATCCTGTTCCAGTGCACCACAAAGAAGTTTCTCTTCATGTTGAGGTGAAACCTTCTATGTTCATGTTTTTATCTGTTGTTCCTTGGTTACTACTGCACACCACCAAAAAGAGATTGGCCCCCTCCACAACCACCCCTCAGATATTTATGGACATTTGTCAGATCTCCTCTCAGCCTTCTCCAGACTAAACAGCCTTAGGGCTCTCAGTCTCTCTTCACTAGGGAGATGTTCAAGTCCCCTAATCATCCTCGTGGCTGTCCTAAAGGGAATTCAACTGTCAATATCTAGCACTGTATCCATTTCAGCTCTCACTACTGTCAGAAGCCTCCGCTAACCCCTGTCTCCTGAAAGGACCAGTTCATATGCTTACCTTCCCGAGGGCCCAAGGTGACATTCACACTGTCTTTCCAAAACTGATCCATGGGACAGCCGCTGTAGGTGATGATCTGAGCGCACAAATGAAACTTCAGGGTCTTGTTCTCGTTGCGCAGGTTTTCAAGCAGCCAGTGGAGCTGGACATCTTCCCCATACATGGGGCAGTTGGCCATCTTTAATCTCATGTTGACACCAGAGTCACTCAAAAATGGGTTTTTCAGAGCTGATAGCTCTCTCTCGATGTGGCAGTTGGAAGCATTGCAGTACCCTGGGTGAATTCTTCTGTAAGCTCGATAGAAGGCTTCTTTGTTTTTCACGGACCCTGTTGAAGAAGGGACATGAGAACGAAGCTACTGAAGGCAGGAGAAGTGACATCTCTCCAAATAGAGATGGGACAGATCATATTGACAATCCTGCATAATTAGCATTTAAAGTGTCCTGTAGGCCACTTAATGACTTGCCATCTCACCTGGTTCATACTTGTAAGCCCCAGTGATATCTTGGAACTGCTCACTGCCGACGCTCTTGGTGATGAGATGCTGTCCACAGGGCCAAGCGTCGCAGAAGACTTTGGTCTTTTGGGCGTTGTTTTGGGCAAGCCAGCCAACATAGTTGGAATTTACGCGAGAAAACATATGATGACCATCGTAGTCCAGGTCCAGCTCCCCTTCTCTGATGCTTCGAACCCACGTAGGACCGCTGCAAGCTAAGCCTAAGAGAACAGGTTGTAAAATGAGTAGTAGAGAAACTCAAAGACGTGAGCTGAGGAAAATTATTCAACTTAGAGCAGTTACCTCTGCCTGTTTCCAAAGGCGTTGGATCCAGACACTGCCAATCACCACAGCACTGATTTAGGTCTCTGCGAGCCATCCAAGATTCATTCCAGCAGTGATACCTCCTGTTGGATTAAAGACATCTGTTAGATCATCAAGTTCAATGTCTTACAAGGGAGGGGAACTACGTCAGAGAGAACCTTTCAGTTAGCGGAAGACTCTCTGTGACTTAACACTGTTAATGATGTCTGAGGACAGGAGTTCTTTATTTGGCTTCATATCACTCAGACTGGAAATTTGTTCCAGAACCCTGCAGACATTCTTCTTATAGATTCCTGCCTATGGCAGGGGGTTGGAACTGGATGAACTTGAGGTCGCTTCCAACCTAAACCATTCTATGATCTTTTTCTTCCCCAAGTTGATAACATGACAATGCAGTTCTTTTAAGTACTTTGTTTTCCTAACATTTCCCTCCTGGTTCTTTAAAACATATATATATATATATATATATATATATAAACATATAAATATATATTTTCTTTAAATATATGTAAATTTATATATATATATATATGCCCCTTCCAACCCCTAACATCCTGTAATGCTATGATACTGGTCTGTGAGATTCATACTAGGCTTTCAATCATTCCATTCTTGGCAAAGGAGAGTGTCTGTTTCTTGCTTACCACAGCTTGTCTTTACCACACAGGTTTTTCCCAGTACAGTCAAAAACCTCATTGACACCAAGGGGATTCTCAATGGAGGATGGGAAACAGAAGTTTGTGACAACACGGCTTGGAATTCCCAAACACCTCATCACTGCAAGGGGTAAAAAAAAAAAAGGAAAGAAAAGAAAAAGAGTCATTGGAAATTGTAATAAATTAGGAAAACCTTTCACTTATTTCATAAAGAATTATCCTATAGTCCATATCATATAGTACATACTTCACAGGTATGTAAACACAATATAAAGGAGGAGTCAAGTGTCAGGGTTGGGCTGGTCACACTAGACAAATGGCAGATGTCTCTTTTATTTGGGATGCAGTGATTCTGACCTCAAAACCTTTTAGTGGTTGAAAAGTAGTTTGAACAGAACTTAATAGAAAGGACTGACTTGTAATTCTTACAGCTTTAAGATACCCCAACCCAGATGTGTTGTAAGCTCAGAAATAACGAACCTGATCCTGCATTAGGAAGACACTGTACTTGTTTTTTGTAGTCAGTGTAGTGCAACCAGACTCACCTATGGAGTATCAATATTTTGGGGTTTATTTCAGTGTACAAGAAGTTTCAGGAAATTAAGGGTGTAGTGTTGGAACACAGAAGCTTTTTCTGTCTAGTATTTAGTTCATTGATATCTCATGCCCGGCAGCAAAAGAAGATAGCCTGTTGGTTTTTCGGTGTCTTGGAGAAGATGCTGCTAGAAGTCTTCTTCCTATTCATAACTTAGCGTTTTGTCTCATCCCTCAGACATCACCCAAAGGATAAATTTTGGCTCCGTGGTGCTCAGCTTGCTCTGTATTTTGATAAAAGCTGCAGCATTGATAGCTGCTGGGTGTAAAGGTCACAGAGAAGACAGTATCACAGAATCAAAGAATGGTTCAAGTTGGAAGGGACCTCAAAGCTCATCCAGTCCCACTCCCCTGTGCCATAGGCAGGGACACCTCCCAGCAGAACAGGTTGCTCAAGGCCTCATCTAACCTGCTCAACTCCATTTCTTTTCTAGTAAAATGCTTATGACTAATCTACTTCCAAAAGTTTTTAGGGTCAGAAGTTTTTAAGAAACCTTTCCTATCTTCTTCTCTTTGCTCTAGTGGGAAGTGTCAGTGTTCTCTGCAGGGGTCATTGGACAGGATGATGTTTGAAGGTCCCTTCCAACCCAATGCAATGTGTGAATCTGTACCTAGGTAAGGGCAGACTGAAATATCAGTACCTGTGCACATCACTGAAGCAAGAGACCCACAATACCCATATCTGACAGGCCTGCACCTGCCGTTGTACCACTGCTGAAGAATAGGGACGCTTCCATTCCAGGAAAATGGTTTGGTTCCTTTCAAGTAATCATTGTTTTCTGGAATCTTCATGATACTATTGGTGGTATGGCTGCTTATCTAGAGTGAGAGAAGAGAAAACAACTTTTTCAACTGGCTGGCTGCGTCTTCACATCCCAAGCATAGCACAACATTACCAGAGATTAGCTCGACAAATTAGTGGCTCCTGTGAATCTCAGCGAAGAAAGAATTTTCCCTGTGTATTAGATTCCAGCATAATTTGTTCTTCCATACTACAAGGATCTATTAAGAGGGGCCAGACCACTGCAGACCTTACCATGTGGTTTACCACCATGCTGACGTGCACGGGATCGTTGCGCCAACAACGATCGCGATCGGAGCCCTGATGGTAACTTGCACCCATGTCCAGGATCTTCAAGCAGATATCCAGAATCCCATCTTCAAACTGGGGAAAGGAGAAGTTAGCACAAGCATCACAGAATCCTGACATTGATAAAGTTCCTATCCTGTCAACAATCAGATTTTTTAATGTATGTATGAGCTGCCCTCTCTCCTCCTCTGACCTTTCTTTTTCTTTTTTTTTTTTGGATCAACCACAGCTCCTAGAGGTCTGCAAGGGTTTGTCTATCTGTCTGAAGAAAAAAAAATTAAAAGGGAAAAAATTGCCATTTTTCCTTATATTTGACCAACAGAATAATTTTCTTTCACCTTTTCTAGAACATTCTGCAGTTCCCTTGATTTTATTACAGAAAATCCCCAGTCGCTTGGGTTACAGTGATATTTACACTTTGCTTTCTACATGCATAGCCTGAACTGGTCCTAAAAACTTTTCACCTTCCATAATGTATCGTTAATTGCTGATGCACTGCTCTGAGGCTAATTGGGATATTTTAATGAGAGAAATTAGATTATAGGCTGTGAAAAGAAAAGAATGGTGATGTCTATTCCACTCACGGGTCTGCTGAGATGCATAACAACAAGGCCACAAGTATAGATAAGAGAGTCTCTCCCTGGCTTCTGCCATATTAACTGCTTCTGCCTGACCCTGCACATAACCCAACAAATCATTTCCTTCTAACCCCCCTTGCTGATTCCTCCAACTTTCCTTGCACATAAAGCAGACTCTGGGGTAAGGAAGGGGGGTGGAAAATAGGTGGAAGAATGATTGGGAGCCACTCCTGGGCACTCTGGCTGCTGGGAGGGTTATTGTGCTTCTGTATTTCTTTTAACTTGTGTATTACTGTATATAGTTGTAAATATTTGTAATATATTGTATATATCTACTTGTACATTGTGCTCAGCTGTAAATACAGAGCTTCATTTTTTTAACTTCCATCTGGCTGAGCCTAGTCTGGGTGAATTCATTGTGGGGGGTGGGTAATGCCCAGAAGGACTACAGCTGAATTAAAAAAAAATTAATATGCATAACACTCCATTGATCCTTTTATGGACAAGCCCCCCCAAAAGTACCTGTCCAAAATGCCATGGTCGAGATGTAATATGCTTGTGAACTCCTTCATAGAGTATGCCATGTTCATTGAGAACATATTCTTCTCTCTGAGCCTGATTGTCCATATAGACAGGGTCATCTGGAAAAGACGCAGAGCTGTCAGTCAGACAGATGTACACTTGTAGCACTTCTGTTATCTTCTGCTTCCCTGGCTGCTTTCTTTCTACCCATTTTTGACTCATATTTTTAAACAGGTACTTCTACGTTTGAGGGTGTGGGCTCTTTCAACATTCACAGACCATTCCTTTCTTCTTCCAGCTAGATAATATCTTTAATAAGCCTCTCCCTGACAGAGCACACCTGAATTACAAAGCTTGCAATTTATCTCCGCGCTAAGCTGTTCCGGGAGTCAAACTCTGTGCACTTAGAGGTCCGTATCTGATTTTGAGGAACCCAAAAGCACAGACAACGTGAATATTCGCCATGTCATGGCTCTGATGAGGTCCTACAGACTCCAAAATTGCTTCCTACCAGAACAAGATCTACAGAGTTTCATTTGCATTTGCACTCTTTCATTTCACGGTGATATTACAGAGTGGTTGATGTTGGAATGGCCTTCTGGAGGTGGTCTGGTTCAACATCCCTAGTCAAGCAGAGACGAAGATGATCAAAGGGCTGGAGCACCTCTGCTATGAGGACAGGCTGAGAGAGTTGGGGCTTTTCAGCCTGGAGAAGAGAAGGCTGCCAGGAGACCTTATAGCAGCCTACCAGTATCTGAGGGGGGCTACAGGAAGGCTGGGGAGGGACTGTTCAAAAGGTCTTGTAATGACAGGACGAGGGGGAATGGGTTCAAATTGGCGGAGGGGAGATTTGAACAGGATGTTAAGAAGAAATTCTTCACAGTGAGGGTGGTGAGACACTGGCACAGGTTGCCCAGGGAGGTTGTGTCTGCTCCCTCCCTGGATGTGTTCAAGGCCAGGCTGGATGAGGTCTTGAGCATCCTGATCTAGTGGGAGGTGTCCCTGCCTGTGGCGGGGGGTTGGAACTGGCTGATCTTTGAGGTCTCTTCCAACCTAAACCATTCTATGATTCTATGATTCTATGATTCTATGTGCAGCCAATTGCCCAAGGACAGGATAGCTTTAGAACAACTCCAACCATGGAGACTCCACATCCTCTCAGGACAACCTGTAGCAGGGCTCTGTCACCCTCACAGTTAAAATGTGTTTCTGATGTTCAAAGGGTGTATCCTTTATTTTAGTTTGTACCTGCTGCTTCTTGTCCTGTCACGATATATTCTGATGGGGGGTGGTTGGCCTAGGTGATTTTTCAAGGTCCCTTCCAACCCCTAACAATCTGTGATTCTGTGACAGTGTAAAACTGAAGGAAATAGAAATTACTATGTCTTTACTACCTTTAATAAATCAAATCAGAACTCTAGCTTGAGCCAGTTTAGGTCATGAAGGAAAAAAAACCCCAACTAACAGACTGTAAGCCCTACTTGTTATTTTTGTGACTCTATCCCTCACTTACCAGCTAAATAATATATATAATATGTATTATACAATTATATTACAATATTATAATATATAAAAAATTATTTATGAATAATACTATAATATATAAAAATAATATATAATTT
>VWZI01007561.1:0-10914 GCA_013396835.1 Psilopogon haemacephalus
TCCTGGGCTGCATTAAGAGCAGCCTGGCCAGCAGGGCAAGGGAGGAGATGCTCCCCCTTTACTCTGCTCTTGTCAGACCCCACCTGCAGTGCTGTGTGCAGTTCTGGAGCCCCCAGCACAGGAAGGACATGAAACTGCTGGAGAGAGTGCAGAGGAGGGCCACAAAAATGATCAGAGGGCTGGAGCACCTCTGCTATGAGGACAGGCTGAGAGAGTTGAGGCTTTTCAGCCTGGAGAAGAGAAGGCTTTGAAGAAACCTTATAGTGACTTTCCAGTATCTGAAGGGGGCCTATAGGAAAGCTGGAGAGGGACTATTCACAAGGTCTTGTAATTACAGGATGAGGGGGAATGGTTTCAAACTCGCAGAGGGGAGATTCAAATGGGATGTTAGGAGCAAATTCTTCACAGTGAGGGTGGTGAGACACTGGAACAGGTTGCCCAGGGAGATTGTGGCTGCTGCCTCCCTGGATGTGTTCAAGGCCAGACTGGATGAGGTCTTGAGCATCCTGATCTAGTGGAAGGTGTCTCTGCCTATGGGGGGAAGTTGGAACTGGATGATCTTTGAGGTCTCTTCCAACCTAAACCATTCTATGATTCTATGATTCTACGGTTTAATGGTGATCTGACGGTTATGGGTTAACATTTGAATTTGATTAACTTAAAGGTCTTTTCCAAACAAAAGGATGCTATGGTTCTTTTATTCTATGATCCTTTGTGGGGGTTTTTTTGTTTGTTTTTTTTTTAATGTTTAGTTTATTGTTGTTTTTTAAATTAATGAAAATGTCTGATTCAATTCACTTCAGTGATTCATGAAGTTTCAATTTCAAGAAATGGATCAATAGCTGAATTTTAACCATTTCATAAGGTGTGATTTAATTTTCTTATCCCCATCTATTTATTGATACAGGCTTGTAAAAGAAGAACAGAGTGCAGCTAAAGAGCATCTCAGACTGAAAGCAACTCACTTGGCATTCTTATGACATTTTTAAAAGTAGGACTAATTCCTGCCATCTTTGCAGTCAAAACACTGATTGTAAGATGACATTGCTTAATGGTCCCCATGTCTTACATTTTGAATTAATAGTAAAAGATTTACAGGTCAACAGGTGAAAGACATCTCTTGAGGTTTTCATTGTTCTAAAGCTGCTGAATGAAGGGGAAACCTCTAAGTTGATGTGTTTCAGGAAACACGTAGCTATCATTGCCTTACAACTCATTAATTTCTACCAAACAGCAATTACTCACATGTGAGAAATTCAGAAATGTCTTAGATTGTGCACCTGTAGCCACTGGAGTTAAGACTAGGAGGGAGCTTCTTGGACACAAGGTCTTCCTGTCTGCTACATCAGGCAATAGCTTGTCTAAACTGATGTCTAGACAGCAGTCTAGACTGCTTTGTCTTGTAACTGTTCAAGTTTCACACTGATATCAGAAGGGGTTTATGTCATCTGACTCTTCTGCTCATTAAAGCTGCTTATGTCCAGTCAGATTTTGTTCACCATGAACATTTTATGTCTGTGTGTGCTTAATGTGTCTTCAGATAGATTGCTTGATCCAAACGCACACCATGCCAACATTTGGTATACCTTGCTTCACTGTTTAATAGTCTTAATTCACCTCAAACTGAAGTTTTATCTGAGAATTCAGACTGATTGTCTTATCAGACCATTATTCAGTACCAATCATACTACTCTATATTTCTTTGAGGTGAAATGTAGGATTCAAGTTCTGGGTAGGAAAAGAGTCTGGTCATACTGTATTTGTGTGATAATCAGTATTCAAAGCAAACCTTGTGACTACTAACTATCCAAAGCTTTATTGTGTGTATATCACTCCAGCTTAACTCATGAATGACTCCAAGTTTACCTTAGAATCATAGAACAGAATCATAAAATCATTCTGATAGGAAGAAACCTTAAGGATCATCAAGCTGAACCATTAACTCAGTACAGCCAAGTCATCACATTTATGGGTATGTTAAATTCCTCCATGGATGGCAACTCCATCAGTTCCCTGGGCAACCTTGCTCCAGGGCTTCACAATCTTTTTTGGTGAAGAAATTGTTCCTGGTGTCCAGTCTAAACCTCTCCTGACACACCATGTTTCCTCTTGTACCAATGTTTGTTACTTGTAAGAAGAGATTGACCCGCACTTCACTCCAGTCTCCTTCCGGGGAGATGTAGAGAGCAATAAGGCCTCTCCTGAACCTTCTTTTCTCCAGGCTAAACAACACCAATTCCTTCAGAACATTTCTGCTTCTTTCAGAGGTATTTCTTCAAAGCAGACCCTGGAGATGACCACCCTGAACACCCATATTTCTAAGAACGGACCCATAGAGTCAGTCACTTTCCAAGAGAATGACCAGTAGGAGGTAGGTAACTGCTACACAGAGAAATCTTCATAAGGAGAGATGTTGAGTATTTAGGTAAAACAACAGATCAAAAAGGCATAAAAAAATTTACTTCTGGGCACTTTACATTTTGAGCAAAACCTTAATTGCAAATGGAGATGAAAACAAGGATTTGTTTGACATTCATATTTGTTTTTAAAAAGCTATTGACAGGATGACATTAAATGATACTTTGGTATGATACTTTGGTTATGAGAAGCATTAGTTTGTACAGCTGCATTGTTTATTCATTCAATTAAAGAAATAATTACCAATGTAGCTGTGTGCTACCTGTGCAACCCTTATTCAGACTTCTTTGTCTAAGTCTTCACTGCAGTGGCCTCAAGCCACACTCCTGGAGTCATGGAAGACAATGGCAGGGACTGGAAGGAAGAGCTGCCCACCATAGGTGAAGATCAGGTTTGTGATCACCTGAAGAACCTGAAAGTGTTCAATTCCACGGGACCTGAAGAGATACACCCACAGGCACTGAGAACTGGCAGATAAGGTTGCTAAATCCCTCTCTATTATATTCCAAAAGTCCTGGCAGTCTGGTGAAGTCCCCACTGACTGGAAAAGGGGAAACATAACTCCCATTTTCTAAATGGCAGGAAGGAGGAGCCTGGGAACTACAGGCCAGTCAGTCTCACCTCTGCGCCTGGTAAGATCATGGACCAGAGACACTACTGAGACAGGAGAATATTGAAGAGGTGATTGGGTNACTGTCCCACACCACATCCTGGTCTCCAAGCTGGTGAAACATGGGTTTAATGGGTGGAGCACCAGATGGATAAAGAACTGGCTTGATGGCTGCACCCAAAGAGTATCTGTCAATGAGTCCATTTCCAAATGGAGACCAGTGACAAGTGGAGTCCCTCAGGGATCAGTCCTGGGACCAGTCTTGTTCAACATCTTTGTGGGTGACATGGACAGAGGCATTGAGTGCACCCTCAGCAAGTTTGCTGATGACCCCAAGCTGTGTGGTACAGCAGACATGCTGGAGGGCAGAAATGCCATCCAGAGGGACATGGACAGGCTGGAGAGGTGGGCACAAGCCAACCTCGTGAGGTTCCACAAGACCAAGTGCAAGGTCCTGCAAGGCAAGACTGACTGGTCTTTAGTTCCTGGGGTCATCCTTTTCTCCCTTCTTGAAGATAGGAGTTATGTTTGCCCCTTTCCAGTCAGCAGGAACTTCACCAGTCTGCCATGACATTTCAAATACAATGGACAGTGGGTGGATCTCATCAGGCCACATGAACTTGTGCACATTCAGGTTCCTTAGGTGCTCACAAACATGATCTTCAATTACAGTGGGCAGGTCTTCACTTCCCCAGACCTTACTTTTGCCCTCTGGAATTTGGACATCATGGCTGGAGCACTTGCTGCTGAAGACTGAGGCAAAGAAGTCATTGAGCACCTCAGCCTTATCCATGTCCCCTGTCTCCAGCTCTCCATTTCCCTTCTGAAGGGGTCCCACATTCTCCCTAGTCCTCCTTTTCTCACTGATATATCTGAAGACATTCTTCTTGTTCCCCCTAATGTCCCTAGCCAAATTCAACTCCAGCTGTGCTTTGACTTTCCGAACCTGATCTCTGCTTGCACGAACAATGTCTTTCTATTGGTCCCAGGTTACCTGTCCTTTCTTCCACTCTCTACAGGCTTCCTTCTTGTATCTAAATGCATCCAGGAGTTCTCCATTCATCCATGCAGGTCTCCTTGCATTCTTACCTGCCTTCCTCTTTTTTGGGATGCATTGCTCCTGGGCCTGAAGGAGGTGATCCTTGAGCAATGACCAGATTTCCTGGGCCCCCCTTCCTTCCAGAGTTTTTTCCCATGGCACCCTCTTGAGCAGACTCCTGGAGAGATTGCAGTCTGCTCTTCTGAAGTCCAGAGCAGTGAGTTTACTGTGTACCCTCCTGACACCACATCTATACATCTTTTAAATACCTTCATGGGTGGTAACTCCCGTGCGGCCTTCTTGAGCAGCCTGTTCCAGTGGTTGGCATCGCTTCTGAGACAGTTTTTTTCCTAATAATGAATGTAAAACTACTCATGTGCAACTTGAGGCCAAACATCCAACATCCAGAAATCCTACTACCTGCTTTGTTTCCACAGGCATGTGAGCTCTATGCACCATTGACTCTACAGCAAATGAAATATGATGGGTTGGGCTTTCAAACAGTGAACACAACTTCTGCATACTCAGTCTGTTACTTAGATGGTTGTGTGTCCTTCAGCAGTTTTATTGTCCACAAAACCTACAGGTACGTGCTTTGCTGCTGTCTTGTGTCTGCTACCACAGGATTAAGTGTAACAAAACTTATTCAGAACCATAGGATAGCTTAGGTTGGAAGGAACCTCAGAGATCACCTACTCTAACCTCCCTACCATAGGCAGGGATGCTTCTCCACCAGACTCAGCTGTTCAAAGCCTCCTACAGCCTGGCTTCACACACCTTAAGTGAGGAGATATTCACAGCTTCCCTGAGCAGTCAGTTCCAGAGTCCCACCAACCCTGTATTGAAGAACTTCTTCAGATCCAGCCTAAATATACTCTCTCTCTCAGCTTCAAAACCTTTCCCCTTGTCCTGTGTGCTGTGATGGGCCTTAATAGGCCAAAATAAGCCTGAACATGTCCTGGCTTGCCCAGACACGTTCCTCTGCTCCCCCTCCTTCTGTGCTGAGGGAAGCAACTGCAGGAAAGGAAAACAAAAGCTCTGGTTTCACCTAATATGGTCAGTCTTGGCAAAGTGCCTTTCTGATTGGCTAATCTATGTCCAAAAGCCCATCAGACTTGGGCTGCCTGGACGAAGGAGGGGAGCAGGTAACAGAAGGGGCTGCTGCTGCCATTGCTTTTATTTTGCCTCAACGTGTCTCTGCGCTATTGTCTCATTGCATCCTTCCTGCCCCTCTACAAGTTTTCTGATGAATCAGGAGTCAAGAGAAACCATGTCAGAGACTGTGCTAAACCCCCAGCTTCCTGAGAAAAGAGTCTGGGAAGACTACAAAGCATCTAACAGCTTTGAAACCACCAACAGCAACATCTCCACGTCCTTTTTGTACTGTCTGATACCATAATGTAGCCCCAGAAATCCAGAGAAACTACCCTGTGAGTAAACACTCAAAAGCCTCTTAGCAAATCTTTAGTAAAATTCTGTAAATTCTGCAGTGAATCTGAACACCTTCTGTCTTAGCAGCAGAAACGAGCCTCTGTGTCCCCTGGTGAGCAAGATGTACAGCTAAAATAAAGAAACTCTTTCCGGTTTAAAGTTTAATGTTTGTTACGCTGTTGCTAGTTATGCTTCTGTGTGGTGCTGTGTGGTGCNAGGAGAAGTGTGTCCAGCAGGTTGAGGGAGGTGATTCTCTCCCTCTACTCCACCCTGGTGAGACCCCACCTGGAGTACTGCGTCCACTTCTGGAGCCCCTATTGCAATAGAGATGTGGACATGCTGTAGTGTGTCCAGAGAAGGGGCATGAGGATGATCAGAGGGCTGCAGCACCTCTGCTATGAGGATAGACTGAAAGAGTTGGGGCAGTTCAGTCTGAAGAAGAGGGGCTTTTAGGTGACCTTATTGTGGCCTTCCAGTATTTGAAGGGGCCTACAGAAAAGCTGGGGAGGGACATTTTAGGCTCTCAGGCAGTGACAGGACTAGGAGGAACAGAGCAAAGCTGGAGGTGGGGAGATTCAGACTGGATGTGAGGAGGAAGTTCTTTAGCATGAGAGTGCTGAGGCCCTGGAACAGGTTCCCCAGGGATGTGGTTGAGGCCACATTCCTAGATGTGTTTAAGGATAGGTTGGATGAGGCTAAGGCCAGCCTGATCTAGGATAAGGTGTTCCTGCCCATGGCAGGGGGTTGGAACTGGATGATCCTTGTGGTGCCTTCCAACCCTGACTGATTCTATGATTCTATGATTCTAAGTGGCAAGAGCACCTAGTTCAGTACACAACTCTTTCAATAGCCTTGGACAGTTTACACTGACAGTGACTTCTAGTTAGTGACAACAGCTTGCATCTTGCTGTGGAAGAATCTCGCAGCTCCTTTCAGTGCATTTGTTCTCAGAAGCAACCAGATAACACTGTCCAACAGGACTTACAAAACTTCTTTGCTTAAGGTAAATTCAGATGGCAAATTTCCATTCAGGGTTTCTACTGCAACTACTTCATCCTGACCTCACTGTCAAGTTCTGATGTCATGGACCTTTGATTTCATTCACAGAGCAAACTAGAAAGACAAGCTAACCCCACAAACAGACATGGATGGATACCAATCGACTTAAACATCACTGGAACAGAATTTCAGCCACCTTAATGAGATTTGAGATTTGTAGGAATAAAATGTCCTTAAGGCAGCTACTGAAGGCAACTCAGATGAAGGGAATAATTGGCATACAATTGTTATATGAGTCTTTGGACCCTAAAACTGTTGAAAAGTTAAAATATTGGTTAAAGTGCAATTAACTCTTTTAGAGAGAAAAGATTTTTGTATTCAACTAGCAAATCTTATCTGGTACTTAAATGCCCTAATTAACAGAAACAAATGTCCTGAAACCTCAATAACCTATGAAAAGTGAAGTTATCAAATGATTTCTTAATTTCAATATCAAGAAGCAATATAATTCCCACAGTGTAATTAGCTGAGAAGTTGATATATTGCATATTAGAAATAATGGTGATGTCTAATTAGAATGAGTTCTTCCTCATATTTTTCCATTCCATTAAAAAGTGAAGCACCCTCAGCATCATTATAAATGTTGATAGGTTACAATTGTGAAATGAAGAATGAGATATTAAATTAATTAGTCATGTTAATGAAGCTTTAATTTAATTTATATCCTCTTGGTCTTTCGAGAAGAAAAAGATTCCTGAATACTGCAAGGAATAAACTATTCGTTATTGCTTTCACCTCTTGGCTTTTTGCACAGATCTTATTTCCAGCAGTTTTATTTCACATCCCCTCATTATATTTCTGCCAGTGCTATTTCTCTTACCCATTCAATAACCAGAGATGCAAGGCTAATTTCAATGCACATATTGACAATATTTGATTATGGCCCTCTGAAGTGGACCTTCAGGTTTTGAAAATACAGTTTCTACTATGGAGTTCTGACGTAGCTATTCAAAGGCCTTTTTCCCTACCTTGAGCTCTCTGTCTAGGCTTTTATGCTCCATCTTTGATTTAGTCAATGGCTGCAGAAGAAATATTCTTTTATTGCCTTCTTTGGCCTCACAGCTTCTTCTGTTTCTAGGTTTTACACCAGCCTCAGAGTCCTAGAGCTGCTATGCCTAAAGCATAATATCTCATGCTCTTCAAGTCCACAGAGAGCCTTAGACTATTACATGTTCTCTCACAAATTTGTTAAAATTTGTGCCAATGCTCGGGTCAAGAAGCACTGAGTCAGCACACAAAACACCCAAGTGCTGGCAACTGATCATCAGCATACAGGGGAGATAAAAGCAGCCAGGACTTCAGTTTCCAGGCATTAGCATCCCTTGATGAGGCTGTTTTGGTGTGAAAGAACTCAGAAACAGAGTTGCTTCTCAGAGAAAAGGGGTGGAAGTGCTTGTAAATAGAACAACTTTGCAGCACACCTTCAGGGGCTTTCCTGTGTTTGAATATATCTCTTTTTAAAAGAACCTAAGAAAGATTTGTCAGCAATTAGCTGTGAGGATGAAAGAGGCAAGGTTAACTCAGACATTGTGTGTTGCCTGGTTGACCTTTCTACTTGTCAGGATGAAAGCCTTGGATCAAAATTAATAGTGCTTAATCCTGTTTCTTGAATTCACATGAGTTCAAGATACTCGTGAGTGTCTGAATGAGTTCATGGATAACTATTTATTCATGATTCTGGAGGGGATGTTGATATGTTTGTATACATTAACAGAGGGCCCAAAGGAGTCCTTAGGTCACAGCCTGGGCAGTGTCCTGCAAGGAGGATAAAAAAATGACAATTTCTGTGGAGATGTTGTATGCTCATGGAGCACAACAAAGTGATGCAGCTAGCTTCTCCATGCAAGGACACATGGGCTTTCCTTCAGGCAAAAGAAAGCTTTCCCAGGGTTATTTTATTGTACTTCTTAAAGAATTGTCCTCTCCATTTTACTGTAGCCTGGCTTTCAAAACAGTGTTGCTAAGTAAAAGATTCTTAAGAAGTAGTAGGAATTCAAACTATTTAATTCATTCTGCCAATAAATTTAGAAAATAATTAACTGCAATATGCATACCTGTGATATTCTTAATATGATTTTGGGGAGAAAATAATATCTGTGTCAGACAGCAAGGCATAAGAATATATTCTAAACTTTATTTCTTGGTATTAAGCACTTTTTCACTAGCACTTAGCACCATAAAACCCTATCTGAGTGTAAGGGGTAAGATAAATTACCCAGCACAGAGCATAGCTCCTTTTTAACATGCCCATTTCTCCCAAATGAATGTTGTATTACAGTCAGAGTTGCTTCTCTTTATACCATTCGTCACCAAGAAATTTTCTTTCCAAGAAGGAAAGGAAAAAAAAGGTTTTCCTCAGCTCTGGGACACTTTGATGCTTTATATTTGAGAGAGTCATTCATGGTACAAAAAGTTTCAGAGGTTTAGAAGGAAGGGTTGATTCAGAATATTTAATAGCCATTGCTGAGCCAAGTAACCAAAAGCTAGCTTTATTGCAGTGAAGAAGCTGACACCAAGCTGAGAGAGGTGGTTGACATGCTGGAGGGATGACATGCCAACCAGAGAGATCTGGACAAGCTTGAGAAATGGGCTCATGAGGTTCAGGGCTAAGTGCAAAGTCTTGCACCTGCGTTAGAGGAATCCCAGTTATTTGAAGACCTCCAGGAACAGCGACTCTACCTCCTCCCAGAGCAGCCTTTTCTAGTGCCTGATTACTCTTTCAGCAATGAAAATAGTTTTCCTAGTATCAAATCTAAACTCCCTGATAGAATTGAAGGCCATTTCCTTTTTCCTATTGTTAGTTACCTGGGAGAAGAGACTGACCCTTCAACATATTTATGACTGCCCTTCAGGTATTTGTAGAGCAATGAGGTCTCCCTCCCAGTCTTCTTCAGACTAAACAATCTCAGTTCCCTTAGCCTCTCCTGACAAGACTTGTGCTCCAGACCCTTCACCAGCTTTGCTGGTCTTCTCCGTATGTAGTCCAGTACTTCAATGTCTTTCCTGTAGTGAGGTGCACAAAACTGAACCCGGTATTTGAAGTGTGGTCTTGTCAATACTGTATACAGGGGCACCAAGAAAACAAAGGCTGAGTTTTAACCAACTGAAAAAAATAATGTAATTATGAGAATTCACAGGCAAAAATATGTTGATTCAAATACTGACATTACCATCACAGGCTGGGATATGTGCAGGCTAATATGACAGTTTGAGTTTCATGGGGATGTTGGAAACTGTTCTTGTCTATATTTAAAATTATTTCACACTGATTTTTTTCTACTTGAACATCAGTGTTGTATTCAACACCTTAACAGTAACTGTCTGAACATTTTTCCTGAAATATATAGAAACATGTAAACGTGTTTTGGGTTTACATGGCAATGTTCTGGTAGTCGCTTTCTGTGATAGGGTGGTTTCTGTAATAAGAGACTTAAACTGTTCTCAGGGTAAAAAATGCTGCACAGCATCTATAAGAGGTGAGAAAAATGATAAAGAAGTAGCCCTGCAGGCTCCTGGCAGGAACTGTGATTCCAAGGAAATTATCTATGTTAGAGCAATTCACAAAGAACTGCAGCATGTAGAAAGAACACGCTAGAGAAGTTAGCGGAGGGCTTCTGTGGGATGGACCCCAGAGTGCAGCTAGGGAAGAGTATGAGGGTCCTCCTGCTGAAGAAGGAATGTCAGAGACAATTCATGATGAATTGACCTTTACCGCTCACCATCTCCACCTCAAGGCAAGGAGAAAGACAAAGCAGAAGCAAACTTGAATCTGGAAAGAAGGTGTGCTGCCTTCCTTGAACTAATTGGAGGATTAGAATGAGAAATTAAACTATAGACTGAGAAAAGAAAACACTGATGATGCTGCTTCACTCATAGGTTTACCAAAAAAGAAAAAAATTGCTTAAGAGTTGTAACCCAAACATAGAAAGACAGAGCAGATTGAGCTGCTTGAGCTACCCTGGCTGCCGCATGTCTCTCCCTGCCTTCCTAGCTGGAGTTGAATAATTTCACTAACTTCTTTTCCTGCGGCTAATCCTCCTGGCTGATCTACCTTCACTTATCTGGTGCATAAGACAGATGGTGAGATGAAATTGGGAAGGGGGAAGGTGGTAAGGCGGTTAGAACTCCCCCTTAGTTTTTCTGATCTCTGGGAAGGGTGTGGTGTTTCCATATTACCTTTTTACTCTATATTTCTGTAAACATAGAATTGTAGAAGACCTCAAAGATCATCCAGTTCCAAACCCCCACCATAGGCAAGGACACCTGCCATTAGATCAGGTCGCTCAAGACCTCATCCTGTCTGGCCTTGAACACCTCCAGGGAGGCAGCAGCCACAACCTCCCTGGGCAACCTGTTC
>VWZI01007562.1:6539-19648 GCA_013396835.1 Psilopogon haemacephalus
TTTTTTTTTTTCCCCCAGGTAAGAAATCCTTTACCTCGACATCTTTGAAAGAAAAAAAATGTCTATTTCAGCTAAGTTTTGTAAAATGTTATTAGTTATTTTGGGGTTTGAGGTGTCTTTTTCCCCCTCAAGAGCTACATCTGGAGTAGAACTGGGAAAGGGAAGCAAACATGGGTATGTTTGTTGCTTAGTTTGGACTCAATGATCTTTTAAAGTGTCTTCTAACTGAAACGGTTATATGATGCTATTGTTTCATGTAATACTCCACCTATAACAGCAAGTAATGACTGCACTCATCCTCTCCTTTTGACTATAAAGTGCTGGATTCTTCTGGCACGGTAATTTGAGTCTTGATAGATTTATTTTAAGGTTTCCTTTTCTTCCCTGGCGAGATATTAACACATTTCCTGTAACAAAGGTACCAAGCTGTCTGCCCACACCACAGCAACAGGTATTAGAATTCAAATCCCATGCTTACCACCTCCTATTATTGGAATGGGTTACTGGGAGCTGGCTTTTGTGGCAGGAAATCCCATTTCAAATTTGCTTTATAAGCCATTTGCTGCAATCTTCAACACTGATCTCATTGCAGCTTCCTCTCGGTGCTGTGTGGAAATCCTGGTGTTTAGCAGCCCTTGGTGGGGATGCCTGGTGGCATTGCTGGCTCAGGGTCGTCGCTGGGAGGAGGTTAGGAAAGGGAGGGTAGGTGCCAGTTTCTGGGTAGTTTTGTCTGGAAGAAGCATTCTTATTGATGGGGACAGTCGAGCAGAAGTAGATCTTGTGTAGTGACTCATCCAGTGTAAATCTCTTAAACCTCGGGGCTGTCCCTTTCGCAGTGGACTTGGGTTTCCGTGCTGGAGCCTTCTCACGCAACAGCCTAATTCAGCCAGGCAGGGAGAAGCACCCCTCTAAGCAACGGGCTAATTGTCAGATTTAATAACCTACAAGAAACGTGAAAAGGGAAATTAACAGAACTAATCGCAGTGTTGTTTTGGGGCTTTGTGGTTTGTTTGTTTTTTTTTTTTCCTTTTTTTGGGTTGTTGTTATGGGGTTTTTTTATGGTTTTGGTATTTTGTGGTTTTTGGTTGGTTGGTCGTTGTTTTGGGGTTTGGTTTAGTTTGTTGGGGTAATTTTGGGGGGGGTTGGGGGTTTTTNTCACAGTTGTGGGTGCCTCTCTGATGGCAGCATCTTATGGCTGTTAGCAACTCTGCTGCTAAAGGGAAGAGTCAGGTCTTAAAGTTCAACTTTGTCGTGAAATGGAAAGTTGCAAAACATCTTGGGCAGAGGCAGGGCATAAAAAAGAGCTTTTTTTTTTTGCTTCTGTGCTACCAGGTAAGATTGAAAAAAAAAAAATCAAAGCCAGGCTGAATGCTGCTGTGAAATTCTTACATCTTTTAATGGCAGGTCAGTCTAGAGCCAGGGAAATGCTGCCTATAACTTCTCCAAACAGAAGCTACCAGGAAGATTTTAAGACAACCTTTAAATGGTAACAATAACAACTGGATCATGCCAATGGCTACAATTAAAATATTTATATTAATTTCACGCAAGGCAGAATCATATCTTTTGTCTGTCTGGGGAGTTACCTGTCTTTGATGCCTACATCCTTAGTGGCATTTGCCTGCTACATCCTCAGTGGAATTTGCCTGCTATGCCCTTAGTGGAATTTGCCTGTTGCAGCATTTTCCTTGGTGAAAAATAGACCCAGTTCAAATGAAAGCCTGAACATCACAGATACTATTTTCTGGTTTGTAAGGAGAAAGTTATGGTGACCTATCTGGATGGCTTCTTTGTGGAAAAACAGGTGATGGATAAGAGGAATTATATCTGACAGAAAGAAAATGATGACTGGAGGAAACCGTCTCAAGTTGTAGCAGCAGAGTTTTAGGTTGAATAGCAAAAGAAGCTTCTTCACCCAAGGGGTTCTCAAACACTGGAACAGGGTAGCCAGGGGAGGTGGCTGAATCTTTGGAGGTGTTTTAAAGAGGCAGAGATGTGGTGCTGAGGTTTTTTTCCTTCAAAGGGAGAAAATGCCCATCAATGTGTTGTGTTGGAAAAGATCCAAATGCATGGCAAATGGCTTCTCCTTTTCATGGGGGATGCTTTATACATTCACAGCTAACAGCTTTGTTTATTGGGATGAAGCAAACAGAACTAATCCAACATCTTGCACTGGAAGGTACTCCAGACTATTTTTTTCTTTGCTGCACTGTTTTTAAAAGACACTATTCCATAATGTTATTCCAGAAAGAGAATAATTCCCGAAACAGAATAAAAATGCAGTTTACTCCCTCAGCAATTTGCAATTTAAAGAGCTCCAGACTTCTCAGCAGGGTAGGAAGCCTCTGTAGCCCTTCAATTGACTGTCTGGATGCTTGGTATTTCAGCAGTCATGTAGCACTCTTCCCAGCCCATGATGCAGTGGGAGCCACTTCAGCTTATCAATAAGGTCATTAAAGTGAAGCTCTGATACTGCTTTTAGAGGCAGTATTAGAGAAACTCCACAGAAGTCCACGATCCATAGTGCCACAGCCCAGCAGTCTGCGGTGGCTGCTGCGTCCCACCTGAACCTTTGCCTCAGGCATGTCCATCACTTGAAGACACAGCTGACCTGCTTGCTTTGTGGCTTGCAGAAAGAGGTCTACAGCTTTTTTGATTTTTCTTTTGTTTTTGTTTTTTTTTTTTTGGCAGGGTGACAGAATTACTCTCTAGATGGTGCGATTAGACCTCAGGAAGAGGCAACCATGAATAATTCTTATACCAAAGACAAAAATGAGGGCTTGTGGCTTACAAAGGATAGCTGACACTCTGGGGCTCAGGCCTGGCTTGCAGGAGTAAGGGGTTTTTACATCCCAAGCTGGCACCCAAGCTTACATGTAGTGCTGGATTATCCTTCCTATAAAGCAGGCAAGGTTATTTAATCACTGTTTTAATCCACAAGCTGCCTGGGGAGGTGGTGGAGTCACTGTCCCAGCAAGTGCTCAGAGAACATGTAGACGTGGCACTTCAAGACATGGTTTAGTGGGCATGGTGGTGCTGGGTTGACACTTGGACCTGATGATCTTAAAGGCTTTTTTTCAGCCTTAAAGATTCTATGGTTCTAACATTTAACCTGCCAGGTCCTTATATGCACAATAAACAGGCACATGCACCATCTACAGAAAAGACAATGCTGCTTTGCAGGATTGTCCTGCAAAATTAATCAGGGCACCACAGAATGGCTCAGGTTGCAAGGGACCCTAGAGATCATCTACTCCAACCTCCCCACCATGGTGAGAGACACCTGTCAAGCAGACTCAGCTGCTCAAGGTCTTATCCAGTCTGGCTTTGAACACCCCCAGGGAGGAGGCAGCCACAACCTTCCTGGGCAACCTATTTCAGACTCTCACCACCCCCATACTGAAGAACTTCTTCCTCAGATCCAGTCCTCCCTCAACTTCAAACCATTCCCCCTTGTCCTGTCTCTGGACATCCTTATGAAAAACCCTTCCTGTAGGATCCCTTCAGGTACTGGAAGGCAGCTCTAAGGTCTTCCCAGAGTCTTCTCCAGGATGAACAAGCCCAGCTCCCTCACCCTGTCCTTATAGCAGAGGTGCTCCAGCCCTTGGGTCATCTATGTGGCCTATGTGCATAAGAAAACTCAAGGGTCAGATTTGTCTCCACAGCTCTCCCAGGCAGGCTGGGCTCTGTGCTCCACAGCATGCAGAGCTGAGGCTTGATCAGGGACACCAGCACAGACGATTGCCCTAAAAGAGAACCTTCCTGTTTTGCAACTGATTTATGTCAAGGAAGTGCTAACAGGAATTTTCCAGCTGTTGCTCCTAGATGCCAAAACTCACTGAGCTGAATTTATTCATCTACCTGACTGTATCTGAGAGCAAAACTGATCTGTCAGCTCCGATCTTGCCTTTGCCTGTGATCCACACATTAGGGCCAGGGGTCAGGCGAAGAAAAACCAAATGAGCAGCATTTTTCAAAACCAGTTTCCCTGCCAAGAGGGTTGCTCAAGAATGATGCCTTAGGCTGACTACTTCTCTGCATGAGAGGCCAAAAACTTGTGTTTGGGGTTCCTCACCTGTGTCGTTCAGTGTCTGCATTTGTTTCTTCACTGCCTCGTGCTGGACAGGAGACCCAGGGGCTGGTGTCCTCTTCTCAATGCAGCTGGTTTCTGATAAGTCTGGGATGGAGCTGTCAACTTCCTCCTGTGCTCAAATCAAGTGGTTTGCCAGCAGAGAATCAATGAGATGTAGGTGTTTGGAAATGCTTGGGAAGAAAGCAAAAGAAACTGAAAGCTGTCTTCAGTTACTCACGGGAATTTCAGATTGGGTCACCCTGAGTTGAGCATTGGGGGGGAAAAAACTTGAGAAGTATTTGCAAGGAGAACTTGAGGTGTTGTCGAGATCATTAGCAATATTTCACCCAGCACCTACAGAAAAGCTAGGGAGGGACTTTTCAGGGTGTCAGGGAGTGACAGGACTAGGGGGAATGGAGCAAAGCTGGAGGTGGGGAGATTCAGACTGGTTGCAAGGAGAAAGTTGTTCAGCATGAGAGTGCTGAGAGCCTGGAATGGGTTACCCAGGCAGGTGGTTGGGGCCACTTCCCTGGAGGTGTTTGAGGCAAGGCTGGCTGAGGCTGTGTGCAGCCTGATGTAGGGTAGGGTGTCCCTGGGCATGGCAGGGGGGCTGGAACTAGATGATCCTTGTGGTCCCTTCCAATGCTGACTGATTCTATGATTCTGTGATTCTAAATGTTCTTCCAGGATGGAAGCTCTACAAGGCAAAGCAGCACTTTTCCCTAGGTCAAGTGTCCAGCACCCAAAGGTAAAATCCTTTCCCCCAGTGGTAGCAAATCTTCTTGGCTTTAACGGGAGCAGGTGAGGTCTGCTGTGCATTCCTTGTAGAGAACCCCAAATGGTACAATGGCTACTTTATGGCAACAGCAAAATGAGTCACTTGTCTCAGTCTATCAATCCAGTTCCTAATGGACACGTGTCCACATATGAAAAAAAAACAAAACCAACCCAACCCCAATTAGTGTTAATTGGCATCCTTGCCTGCAGTTTCTGTGGAGAATTCAGTAATGGGCATGGGAGCAGAACTCCCTCCATTTCACCCCAAGAAAGGTCCCTCCTCAGCAGACCGACAGGCTCTTGGCATTGGCACCAGGAAGCTTCATTACCATTGCAGTGGCCGAGGTACAGGACCTGGGCTGGCACTGGAGTCCCATGGAAAGAGAAACAAAACCTCTTGTGCTCTTGGCTATTCTCAGGCTGGTGTTTCCAGTCGGCCCTGGAGACAGAGGGATGTCTGGGGATGGTGCTGAGGGAGCAGTGTTCCTCCCCCTCCTCCCCCCCCCCCCCCACCTTAGACAATCTACAGTAGAAGAAAAATGGAAGGTGAGAAGCAGAACAAGCAGTAGCTGCTCTGTAGATCTTCCTTGCCTGCCACCCTTCAGCAGGTATTGGCTTGCAGCAATAAAGATGATTGCTTCACCAGTAACCATGGTGTTTATTTAGCCAGTCTGGTTGACTGCTTGGTTTTGGTCTGATAGATGCATGAATTGCTTTAAAAGGTCCCATTGACAGCTGTGAGGTTCATTGCAGACGGTGGTGTGACAACCATGCAGTGCTACAGACACAGGCATAGCAGCAGAGGAGCAGAAGAGCCAGCTTGAAGCCTCTTTCTCTGGGATAAAGACCTTAGGGCAACAAAGAGCCCACATCAGCTGCTGAAATGCTGCTTTCAGGATTGTTGCAGGATCCCAGAGAAGCCCTTAAGCAACCATTGAAAAGTGAATGGTGCTCTTCCATCCTTTGGATGGATTTATCGTTTCAAAAGCTTTATAGAGAGGGAGAACACAGGAAACAGTGTGTGAATAATTTTCTATAGAGCCAAAGCCCATTCGCTTCCTTCCGCAGCCATGGGCCTGATGCACGTAGTCACTTAACTGTCAGCATATGATTAAGTGAAAGGAGGGGGCAGGACTAGAAGCAGACCCCCACATCATGCCTGCTGATCCTCCCCTGCTTTCTGGCTGCCAGCTGACTCTGATCCCCCCTGGTGATGCTGAAAGCAGCAACGGGAAGATGGACAAAAAGGTGTCCCTTCCTCTCTACCTGACTGCACCATAGAATCAGTCAGGGTCAGAAGAGACCACAAGGATCATCTAGTTCCAGCCCACTGCCATGGGCAGGAACAACAGCTATGCTCTTTGCTTATCTCCTGTCTTATCCTCCCCTCCTTAGTGTTACAAGGGCTGAGGGGTGTTTTATTTTGTTACCTTGCCATTTGCTCCTTCAGTCAGCTGCCACCTCTGTATGTGCTGCAGCAGCAGCAGCACTGCTAGTGCTGAGCAGCTAAACCAACACACAGGTAGCAGCTTTGGGGGGGCTGTTCAGATCACAGGTCTGACTCCTTTCTCCAGGAGTGGCTGACAAGGGAAAGATGCCATGAGAGGCAGAAGCTGACATGGGTTCAAACTGGCAGAGGGGAGATTTAAATGGGATGTTAGGAGGAAGTTCTTCACAGTAAGGGTGGTGAGACACTGGAACAGGTTGCCCAGGGAGGTTGTGGCTGCTCCCTCCCTGGAGGTGTTGAAGGCCAGGCTGGATGAGGTCTTGAGCGACCTGATCTAGTGGGAGGTGTCCCTGCCTATGGCACAGGGGGTTTGGAACTGGATGATCTTTGAGGTGTCTTCCAACCTAAACTGTTCTATGATTCTGTGATTTTATTCCCCTCCCTCCATCTTTCAGTTTGCATTTACTTATGAGAAGCAGGAATCTGATTTAAGCAGCAACTTGAAGTCTCAGGCAGGGCTTTCTTCTTCTTCTTCTTCTTGCCCATAAACCAGGAGTTAACACTGATTTAATAGGACAACAGCAGTCTGTCAAAATGGACCAAGTAGGGAAAGATTAACCTAAATGTCACTTAAAGTTTAGGTGATTTAATGTGCGCCCTTTTGATTCCTTCTCAATAAGCCAACTCACGCTGCCTTATTTAATGTGTTAAATGTCATCACAGCAATACTGTGTAAGCACAAAAGTAGTTTTATCTTCCCTCTTGCTCCAAGAGGACGATAGCTTGGTTCTTAAATAGAGCTGCTGTAATATGCTTGGAAATACTTTGTTGGACACTGATTCCAGGTCAGACCCCGGAATGGATTACCCAGGGAGGTGGCTGGGGCCACATCCCTGGAGGTGTTTGCAGCCAGGATGGATGAGGCTGTGGGCAGCCTGATGTAGGGTAGGGTGTCCCTGGGCATGGCAGGGGGGTTGGAACTAGATGACCTTGTGGTGCCTTCCAATCCTAACTCATTCTATGATTCTATGATAGAAGCGATGGATCAATGTAGATAAACAGAAGTTGTATCCTCACTGCTATCTGGATACAGAAAAGAACACCTAGAAAGCAGTGCAAGTCAAAAGGCATTTATAATGAATTCAACAAAAGGCAAATTGAATTTCGTCTCCTATCGTCTGCCTGATAATTTATACTACTGACTGCAAAAATATATAACTGTATTAAATTAATTGAGAGGTACCAATCATTCACCTTGGTTTTTCCCAACTTCTGTGGCCATGAGTCCAAGTGGGAATTCCACCAGGCTCACAGTCACACTCACCCCAGTGAGCCTCCTGAGGCTTTACTTCCATCTGTAAGATTCTTTTCTAACCTGGCAATCAGGAAAAAAGGAGCAGGGCAAATTATAAGGAAGTCCTGCCAGTGAAATGCTGTAGAAGCGCAAAGTGTTCCTGACCCTGCAGAGCGACAGTGGCAGAAATCAAAATCTCACTGCCTTCATCTGCTGTTCACATTTTCCTCCGGTGGAAACATGCACATAATTCATGAAAATGTTATCTGCCTTTGCTTTGTTTTGTAGCCGTGCTCATGCTCTTTTCTTCTCCAAGGATATCAGAGGTGACAGCGGCAAAACAAACTGCCAGCCACTCCGCAGCTCTCTGCTGGCTTCACAGCCTGCGATTCAGGCAAGTTCAGTCCAGACATAGAGGACCAAATACATGGACAACTACTCTAAGGGTCTCAGTGCAATGGAAGGAACTAACCCAGTCTTTTCTGTTGCTGTTCTCTGTCTGAGAGATGAGCTAGAGGCTGGTAGCAAAGCACAGTCAGGTTTTGTAAGGGGCACGACTGGTTGTACTCTAACACAAATCCTACCCAAATACATGCGGAAGGGATTGTCCTTTTCAACCAAGGAGCAGTGAACAAAATTCAGGGTGTGTACTTCATCCCTGTGGTGAAAACAATTTAAAAATACTGTGCCCAGAGCTGGCTTTTACAGTTTAGAGCTGTCTGAAAAGCAGGAGGTGGCAGAAGCAGGGGAAGGGGAAAAAAAAGAGCGTGAAAAGAATAACAAGTCCGCAAATGTCTGGCGATTGAAAATGAAGCCAGACAAACTCACATTGCAAAGAAAACAGGTTTTAACCATCCTGGTGATTCAGCAGGGGAATGTCCTACTGAGGGCAGCCATCTGAGGTCCATCTTTTATGTTCTTGATTGAGGAGAGCCTGCTTTTCTACCAGACGCACGTCTGCCCCATAGAAGCTCTTGCCTCAGCCAAGCACCAGCTGAATTGGTTCAGCAGAACAGAAAGAGTGAGGTTTGCATGGGTATGAAAGACTTAGCAGAGTCCCTAAGCTAATCCTCCTTGCACTTTTGCATTTAGAAGTTAATAGAAACCATCAGCTCCAACTGGAATATAAAAATAAAATCACAGTTGTCCTTGGGCATCACTCACTGTTGGTAGATTTGCCTGAAGAGAAATTCCAGTCCCTACTGGTTTCATACAAGTGTTTTCCTGCTCTGGCAGAATAACCTCTATCTCAACTGAAACGGATTTTTGCCACTTAGACCAATATATCTTGGCTAAGATAGGCAGAAAATAATCTTTGGACTGTAAGGCAGACTTTAAAAAGGAGGATAAAACTCAGAAGAAAAGGAATGGTTCTTGGGATTTGTGGGGACCAAGAAAAAGTTCATCTCGTGAAACTGAGGTCTGCAGCAACTGTGTATTTTTCAAGAGCATTTGGCAGGTTAACTGGTGCTGAGTAGTGAAGACAAAATGTTCAACAAACCAAAAATACTCCATCTGTTCACTAAAAAAAAAGAAAATGGGATTCTGTGAAGCAAGGCAAATAACAGGAAACACAGGATTCTTCCCCTCCTCCAGACATTTCGACACCAGCATCTCAGCCTATGCCCTTAACTAGCATTTAAAAAAATCATTAAGCCTGGTCTGAGGAACCAAGGAGGCTCAGCAGAGCCAAGGTGGGCAGGCAGGACAGGGCAGGGGAAGGGCTGTTCCCAGGAGATGTGGCTAAAAGCGTGGCTGGCTCTCCTCCTGCTCCAGCCCTGCATCCCGGCGGGGATTTCAGCACAGCAGGCAGCACTGCTGCAGGGCATCTTCAGTCTCTGGAGGTGAGCGGAGTTGCACTTGTGAAGAAACTCAAGCTGTTTGGTAAAGGACTGGCTGTGTGGGCTCTGCTGGGCTTTTTCTTCTGCTCCTCCTCTCCACACCTCCCCGTGCCTGCTCTGGAGGGAGGCTGTAGGACAGAAGAGAGCAGAGACTGTTCACTCAACGGTACCGCTTCACGCCTGGGCTTGACAGCAACACTTGCAAAGGCTGTGAAAAACTCCCTCCGGTGAACCCACCTGGGACTTCCTTGAAGAACAGTTGGGTAAAACAGACCTTTTTTTTTTTTTGAGCTGCCTGTCACCTCTAGGCCTGTGAGCTCCTGACATGTCAGAGCTGGGGACAAGCTTTAGCTGTCTTCGGGTAGATCATGCAGAAATGCCTTGCTCTGGAGCTGTGCATGCTGCTGGATGATTTTACCAGGAGAATGTTTCACAAACCCGGTTGGAGTAAAACCAGTCATGTCCTCTGGAGCACATTCTGTCCCCCAAGGAGAAGGGAGCAGGACTGCACTCCCTGTTTCTGTGATGTTCCTGCCTGTTGTTTTTTTTTCTTTTTCCCAGGCAGGCATTGCCCCTCGTGTTTTCTCATCTTTCAAGCCCTTCAGCCGCTCCCCGAGCAGACACACAAACATCTCTCAGCTTTATCCTTACTCTGCCTCTCCCTGCATGTTTGGGGTATGGAGGCTACGTAAAGGGTCTGGAAAACAGGTCCTGTGAGGAGCAGATGAGGAAATTGGGATTGTTTAGCATGGAGAAGAGAAGGAGAAAGGGAGGCCTTATTTCTCTCTTCATAGAATGATAGTATCAGTCAGGGTTGGAAAGGACCACAAGGATCATCAACTTCCAACCCCCCTGCCATGCCCAGGGACACCCTACCCTACATCAGGCTGCCCACAGCCTCTGCCAGCCTGGCTGCAAACACCTCCAGGGATCTGGCCCCAAACACCTCCCTGGGCAACCCATTCCAGGCTCTCACCACTCTCATGCTCAACAACTTCCTCCTCACATCCAATCTGAATCTCCCCACTTCCAGATTTGCTCCATGCTCTTCAGCTCTCAGAGAGGAGATTGGAGCCAGATGCAGGCTGATCTCTTCTCCCAAACAACTACCATTAGAATGAGAGGAAATGGCCTCAAGTTCCACCAGGGGAGGTTTTAGGTTGGATATTAGGGGGGAAAAAAAAAATCCTGAAAGAGTGGTCAGGCATTGGAACAGCCTGCCCAAGGAGGTGATGGAGATGCTAAGAAAAACATGTGGACATGGCAGGCACTTCGGGACCCGTTTTAGTGGCCATGGTGTTGCCTTGAGAGCTGGACTTGATGATTCTAAGCAGTCTGAAACAGCCCAAACAATAACCCAAATGTCATAGAATTACAGAGTCATTCAGGTTGGAAAAATCATAAAATCATAGAACCATTCTGTGATTTTCCGACCTGAACCATTCTATGATTCCATGACAATTGGGTGAATGTTTGGGCTGTTTCAGAGTGAGGTTGATGAGGATTATCCTTGCTGAGAACACTGCTTCCTATCATCACTTTCATATAATTCATCACCAATATATATATAAATCCTGCACTGCCTCATTATTGTAACTGCAGATCTAATTAGAAAAGGTTATTTTACAGGAAAAAAAAAAAAAAAAAAAAAAAAAAAAAAGGAAACAATCTTGCCTGGTCTGATTTTAGCTCTCTGCTGGTGGTTCTGCTTTGCTGGCACACACAGCAGGCACACAGCCGGTGAGCTGCGCCGTGCCCTGCTAAAGCCTCCCTTGCCGCTAGCCTCCATCCTGTCTCATGCTACTTCTCAGCAAAGACAGTTCCAATTTATACCCATTTCCAACCATTTCAAACTGACACTTTTAATTCATCTCACTGTAGTTACAAAGGGCTTAGCAGAGAGATAAAGGGGAAGAAAGAAGAAGAAGGAAAAAAAAGAAAAGGCAAGAAAAGAAGGGATGCTGCATTCCCTGAAATGTGAGGCTTCTGTGACTGCTTTGAGCTGTCTAACCCCAAGAGGTATTGATGGCATTTCTTGTATTTGCAGGTAAATTGATTTCCTTTCTCCCTCTGTGACCAAAAAAAAAGAAAAAAAAAAAAAAAAAAAAAAAGTCTGCAGATTCATCTTCTGCAGTATTTGAGAATAAATTTTTGTTACAGTAATCAGGTTTCAAACCATTTACAGCAGCATCAGAGAAGAGCAAACCAAGGAAGGCAGAGCCACAGGGTCTCTTGTGCCTGAGTTTGATCAGCATTCTCCTGGCACAGAGGTCTGCACAGCTGCACATAGGCACAGCAAACTTGGGAGCTCTCGGGAAAAACCTGGTTCAGGCACCAAGGCTTGGAAAGATCGATGGAAATGGTAAAATATGTGACTTTAAGGGAGTGATTTGCAGGATAAAATTGTAACTAGGCAAAACAATTGACCCAAACCCTCTGGCAGATGCTTTCCCTCAAGGAGGGGCACCAAACCTCTCCTGAGTCATTTCCACTCAGCTTTGGGTTCATGAAAACTCATTCCTGGGTGGGACATCACTCTCCCAGGTGCTGCACCATCTCTTAGGAGGGTGTGATGATGACAGCTTTTACATCCCATCAGCCAGAGCTCCATGAGGGTAGTGAGACCTGGGTCTAAATCACTGCAGGGTTGATGTTTGTTTGGATTTTGTTGTTGTTGTTGTTTTGTTTGGGTTGGTTTTGGTTTGGTTTTGGTTGGTTTTTTTTTTAATGTGGGGGTTTTTGTTGTTCTTGTTGTTTGGTTGGGGTTTTGTTGTTTTGGGGGGTTATTTTGTTGTTTGTTTGTTGGGTTTTGTTTTGGGTTTTTTTCCATTTTGGACTCAGAAAAGAATATTTTTTTAAAAAATAAATAAACCATGCAGGGAGGGTGATGGTAGCAGTAGAAATTCCTCAGCTCCTCTCTGAACTGAAACTAAAGGGAGGTTTCACAAAACCCAAGTTCGCTGGAACATAATCCTATGACGCTGCCAATTAATTGTTTGCATTTTGGACCGCTCAGAAACACGCTGAGATGCTGCACCCAGACAGACCCCCACAATTTTAGCTCTTGTAAATGCACCACTCTCGATGCAACCAGGATACTTTTTATTCCCTTTCAAAACAGAATATATTTTTTTAAAGGAGAGATTATACCTTAAGGAAGCTACCTTTGCCTTAATATCTGCATAGAGGTGGTTTTTTGCTTTTTNTTTTTATTAGCAGCAGGAACCACATGAACAGCTTTGACCTCAATTTAGGATTTAGCTTATCATTTCACACAGAGGCTCGCATCAAGAATTTGACACTGGTGCCCTTTACTAATTTGTAAAGCAAACTAAAAGGGAAATAATGGAGTACGGATAAGTGCTGTTCATGAGCCACTGAGCAGGCTCTATTCCACTCTGTCCAAATTACTCCACAATCAGTCAGAAATCTCACGACAGGCTAGGTTGTCTTTTTGTTGTTTTTATTCCTCTAGGAAAAAAAAAAAAAAAAAAAAAAAAAGAGAGAGAAGGAGGCAAATTAAACTGCCAGGCCTGTCTGTCCCTATCCTGCTGGCCATCAGGAGGATTGTGGAGCTGGCATTCCTTCAGCTCATCCCTGAATCCGCGGAGGGAACGTTCGCCCGCTAACGTTAGAGCCGCGGTCGTGTGATCGTGGAGCAACCTAAAGGTTAAGTCT
>VWZI01007562.1:85889-104866 GCA_013396835.1 Psilopogon haemacephalus
TACAGATATGATATAGTATATATATATATATATAGTATATAGATATATAGTCTATAGATATGATATAGTATATATATATAGATATATATAGTATATAGATATATAATCTATAGATATGATATAGTATATATATATAGATATATATAGTATATAGATATATAGTCTATAGATATGATATAGTATATAGATATAGTATATAGATGAGCTTTGGCTGTGGAAATATATGGCAGAGGTAAAGAAAATAACAGATATATGGAATTTTATTTTTTTATTTTTTATTTTTTTTCCCAGCAGATGTACTCCTGTACTTGATACACATTGCAAGGTGCAGTGCTCTGTGTCTGGAGCATGGAGGCAGGGAATAAGGCAGGAAAGATGGAAGACTGCAGCAAATGATGTGATGATGGTGCACACATACACTGATACAGGAGACAACAGGTTCCTTTGTCTTTTTCGGAGCAACTGGAGGGAACCAAAACTTGCTCCTGCTGCTGACAGCAGAAGTGGAAGGTGTCACTTTTCTTGGAGTCTTCAGCAGAAGTGAGAGGACAGCCAGGCCTATAAAACTGCTACCTGCAATGTGGCTCTGCACAGCCACTCTCCACGTGCTGGTGGACAAGAAGCTCAAGATGAGGCAGCAGTGTGCACTTGCAGCCCAGAAAGCCAAGCAGAGCCTGGGCTGCATCAGGAGTGTGGGCAGCAGGGCAAAGGAGGTGATTCTCCCCCTCTACTCTGCCCTGGTGAGACCCCACCTGGAGTACTGCATCCAGTTCTGGAGCCCCTGGGACAAGAGGGATGTGGACATGCTGGATCATGTCCAGAGAAGGGCCACGAGGATGCTCAGAGGGCTGCAGCACCTCTGCTGTGAGGACAGACTGAAAGAGTTGGGGCTGTGCAGGCTGGAGAAGAGGAGGCTCCCAGGTGACCTTCTTGAGGCCTTCCAGGACGTGAAGGCCTCCAGGAGGCCTACAGGAGGGCTGGGGAGAGACTACTCACAAGGCCTTGTAATGACAGGACGAGGGGGAATGGGTTTAAATTGGCAGAGTGGAGATTTTAACAGGATATTAGGAGGAAGTTGTTCACAGTGAGGGTGGTGAGACACTAGCACAGGTTGCCCAGGGAGGTTGTGGCTGCTCCCTCCCTGGAGGTGTTCAAGGCCAGGCTGGATGAGGCCTTGAGCGACCTGTTCCAGTGAGAGGTGTCCCTGCCTATGGCACAGGGGGGTTGGAACTGGATGAGCCTTGAGGTCATTTCCAACCTAAACCATTCTATGATTCTATGATTCCAGGATCTGAAGGGGCCTACAAAAAAGCTGGGGAGGGACTTTTGAGGCTCTCAGGGAGTGATAGGACTAGGGGGATTGGAATGAAGCTAGAGGTGGGGAGATTCAGATTGGATGTGAGGAGGAAGTTGTTGAGCATGAGAGTGGTGAGAGCCTGGAATGGGTTGTCCAGGGAGGTGTTTGGGGCCACATCCCTGGAGGTGCTTTCAGCCAGGCTGGCAGAGGCTGTGGGCAGCCTGCTCTAGGGTAGGGTGTCCCTGGCCGTGGCAGGGGGGCTGGAACTGGCTGATCCTTGTGGTCCCTTCCAACCCTGACTGATTCTATGATTCTATGACTTCTGGAGCAACTGTAGAAAAAAAAAACCCTCCAGATCTGAGGCATGGATGCAGGGCAGAAGGTGAGCCTCCAGTGCTGGCTCCTCGCTGCCATTCATGGCTGATTAGAAACTCGCCGGAGTATGAAGCAGAAATGGCAACTTCTCCATTTTAATGGCTTGAATGAACTTCAGGCTTAAACAGCTTAATTTCCAGATCAAGATGAAAAACCAGCTGAAAGATTTAGTGAAGATCTGATTTATTAATTACCAGGCCTGTAAGACGAAATGTAGTGCCGGCAGCAGTGAGATGCTTCAGCTGGGTGAACTCTTTGGGTAAGAGCCACATCTGCCTAACAGAGAGCAGATTTTGTTCTCACTGCTGCTCTTTTAAAGGGGATGGATGGTAGGAGGGTGACTTGAGAGCAATAAGTCATTGCTACCAGTGTGCATCTTAATAAACTTTAACACAGGAGCGACAAAAAACAAGAAACAGACCTTCAAGTGCCAGTGAAGAGATTGATCTTTCCCATAGGTGTGCTGCATCGTGCTGTAGAGGACAAAAAGGCATAGGAAAGATTTGCAAGGGATGAAATTTACTGATGAATATCCAATAGCAATCAAGGAATTGTATTGATATCATCAGTTTCAATAAGGCAAAGCCATTGCAGGAGTGTATAAATATCTTCCTGGACAGAGGAAATTCCAGACTTAAGCTTCAACTGAAAAATAGCACTCAGCAAGTTGCCTGACACTGAAAGAATAAATCAGGCTACATATAATTTATTGGGGGGATTCACATGTGCTATTTTGCAGGCAAATATCTTTCAGATTCATATAAGCTATAGACAGCTGTGAAGCTATTTCCATTTTCTGGCTTTTTTTTCCCCGCCCTGCTCTTTTTCCTGACTGAAGAATCTACACTTCTATGGAGGAGTGAAACACCTTCTAGCCCAAAATCTGGAGAAACTGTTAGTAAATGTCTAGGAGGAAAAGCTCTCACCCAAGGGTACCCTTGCAAATGGGAGTTCATGCTGGACAGGCCAAGCACATCAAGATAAGAACTTGTCCATCAGCACAGGAATTTGCACCCAAGGCCCAGCCTTCCGTTCCAAACTTGTCATGTCCAGCAAATGGTTGCAAGAATTTTGTTTTCTGTCCACACAATAATTCCCATATGCAGGGGAGTACTGAAATAATGATTTAACTGCACACTACTCAGGCTTATACTTCTCCTGCATTGACCAGGAAAAGCCCACTGGAAAAAAAAAAAAAAAACAACCAACAAAAAAACATTAAAAAGAAATGGTTGTCCCATTTCTAGAGATGGTTCATTCAGCAAATGGAGGAATCACAGAATCAACCAGGTTGGAAGAGACCTCCAAAATCATCCAGTCCAACCTATCACCCAGCCTATCACCTATCACCAGGAATGAGCTGCATGCCCTGGTGGGTGGTCAGGATTCCATGACAGCAGAGAGGGCAGTCTGTGGTCAAGAGTGATGCAACGCTGCACTGTGCCAGTGAATTTTGGCAGCTGAATACATTTCTTGGTCTGTGGCTGCAAGCAGCAGATTTGCTTAGAACGTTTACATTCCCCAAACCTCATATCTGAAGAGATGATTGAGATGAAGAGTTTCTCATCAAGAAAATTTCTGGAAGCTTGTATAAGTGATATCCCCAGCTAGTGTGCTTCCTGTCCAGTCTTAGAGTAGTTTTAAGTGTCCAGAATGGGATGGTTTGGACTGTGGAATCATGTTCAAGACACCTCCAAACATGGGATAAGTGTTTGCTAGGGTTCAAATACAAAGTGACTGATAAAACATTAAATACATAACAAATGATGGCAATGATGTGGCTGGAAGAGGTGTGGTCCCCAAAAGCATCTCAGAGAATTAGGGTTAGAGAAACAAAAAGAAAAAAATATATGCTGGAAGTGATGTAATTCTGTTAAAATCTGGCAAGATATTCCATATTCTATAATTCTGTTGATACCAGCTGTGGGTTTTGGCCTTGAAGTCAGGCCCAAGATTTGTGGTCCTCAGTGGTAAAACCTCCTGGCCTGGTTCACAATGGATGTTATATTGGTCTTAAGAGAGATGGAGTTGGACCACCAGAGCTTTGTTTATTGTGGTAGATACATTGTTCTGGCAAGAGGTGACATTTCTGTGTTTCTGAGGTGTGAGATATGTGTGAGTAGACATTAAAAGTGCCAGACAAACAGCAAATCTTTCTTTCCCAGGGCTCCTGCAAGTACAAAATATTTGTGTGCGGTGTCAGAAACAGCACAGCACAGACTCTGAGCCTTTGAGAGTTTATCTGGCTGATTCTATTCTATTCTATTCTATTCTATTCTATTCTATTCTATTCTATTCTATTCTATTCTATTCTATTCTATTCTATTCTATTCTATTCTATTCTATTCTATTCTATTCTATTCTATTCTAGCTGTATCCTCTCCTCTCCTCTCCAGCCAGCTAAGGAGTAGGGTTTTTTCTTGAAATACTTTGATTTTGGGTCTGATTCTCAACTTTATCTAGTTCCCCCAATGAAATTCATGGTTGTAATCATTCTACATTCACATTAATTTCAAATTAAGGAGGCTTTTTTTTTTTTTTTGCAGCATGCCCAGAATGGTAGAACATGATTGCTTGCTTCATCATCCAACCTACAAGAGGGTGTGGAAGATGCTTAAAAAGCATAGGCAGATAAAATGAATGGAAATACTCTGGGAAGAGAACAGAGCTGAAGACTAAAGGTATCCTCTGTGTTACACAGCTTAGTTCGGTGTTGTTAGAATAGAATTGAATCAGCCAAGTTGGAAAAGACCTCCAAGATCATCCAGTTCAACCTAGCATCCAGCCCTAGCCAATCAACTAGACCATGGCTCTAAGTGCTCCATCCAGTCCTTTCTTGAACACATACAGGCTTCCTGAGCCTCCTCTTCTCCAGGATGCACACCCCCAGCTCCCTCAGCCTCTCCTCACAGGGCTGTGCTCCAGGCCCCTCACCAGCTTTGTTTCCCTTCTCTGGACATGTTCCAGTACCTCAACATCTCTCTTGAGTGGAGGGCACCAGACCTGGACACAGTTCTCAAGATGTGGCCTGACCATTGCCAAGTACAGGGGAAGGATAACCTCCTTTGTTCTGCTGGCCACACTATTCCTGATGCATTCCAGGATGCCATTGTCTCTCCTGCCCACCTGGGCATACTGCTGGTCCATGTTTAGCCTAGTATCTCCCAGCACCCCCAGGTCCCTCTCTGCCTGTTGAACTTACCTGAAAATGTAGTTGCACTTAGCAGCAGAAATCAAGCAAGCAAAATGATCCCAAAGAAAATAGCATTTATCCACCCTCTGATACCACTTAGATAATGGGAAGAGGTCATCTGCTTTCACTTCACTCTTTCTTGTTTGTCATCATTGAGAGATCTTTAAGGATCCGGCCAAGAGCCAGTTTTCTGACAAAATGAGAAATGAGAGCAATTAAAAAGTGGAAGCAGATGATTGCCTGCATGGCGAAAATCAAAGGGAATTGAGAGCCTCGTCTTTGAGTAATAACAAATATTTTGGCCAGGAGCATGGTATTTAACTTGGAGGAGACAGAAGAGCCACTTCATCAATATCAGCTCAGTGCGGCGCGTTTGGCACCGGCCCGGCGAATTATCAGCTGCTATCCTCTGTGGAGCTGGGGGAGGAAGGAAAAAAAATTCCTCTTGGGATACAATCTCCTTTCTGCATTGCCTCAGCACATGCCCTCTGCTTCTAATCTGCTTTCTGTCTCTTTGCCTATGGACTGGTTCAACATCGAGATGTGTGTAATAGGGTAAAACACAGCCTTGACCTTCAGGCTCAAGACCTTGAGGTCTTGAGCGTCCTGATCTAGTGGGAGGTGTCCCTGCCTATGGCAGGGGGTTGGAACAGGATGATCTTTGAGGTCTCTTCCAACCTAAACCATTCTATGATTCTATGATTCTATGAAGTCTTTCCATCATTTGCTTCGACTATTTGCATTCTCAGCCTGGTTCATGTTGGTGTAGCGTAGCTGGTGTGGCATATAAGAGTTATAATGCAAGTTGGGAGGAGGGAGAACCAAACTTCTGAAACATGTAGGATGGTGTAAAATGTCAGAACTATTGAAATCTCTGTTTCTAAACCCACTAATGAATTAAATTTTTTTAACTGGTGGTAAAATAGGTGAGTTGATGAGGAAAAGATGAAAACAGTTGTATTTGGTAGTATTCTTCTTCAAACCTGAATGGTATGGTAGCTCTTCCACTCTTCCATTACTTATATTATGACTGCCCTGTCCTCTTGAACTCTCCCCATGTGCTGTACAGGCCACACTTGATGTCCTTATTTCAGTAGAAGTCTTGTTGGTGTCATAGAGAGAGCTACTTACATGTGGCTGATTTAAATTCGGGGTTTGGACTAGATGATCTTTCCAGGTCCTTTCCAGCCCCTAACATCCTGTGATTCTGTGTGATTCTTTAAAATCACCCAGGCTAGGACTTAGAAAACTGGAAGTTAAGGAATGAAGCTTTATATTTACAGCTTTGCACAATATCCAAGCAGATATTTACAATGTGTAACAGATATCTACAGATATATACAGTAAAAAGGTAATACAGAAACACCACAGAGATCAGAAATCCCTAAGAGGGGATTTCTACCCCCTTCCCCCTTTCCCCAATCTTATCTCATCATCTGTTTCATGCAGCAGATAAGCGGAGGTAGATGGGCCAGGAGGGATTAGCAGCAGGAAAGAAGTTAGTGGAATTATTCAGATTCAGCTACAAAAGGAGAAAAGCCATGCAGGAGCAGCCACAGCCCAGAGAGGTCAGAAACCATCTGACTTATCTGTATTTGGGTTACAACTCTTAAACATTTCTTTTTTTTCTTTCTCAGTAGAGCTATGAGTGAAGTAGCATCATCAGTGTTTTAATTTCTTAGCCTATAGTCTAATTTCTCATTCAAATCCTTCAATCAGTTCAAAGCAGCACACACATGTATATAAATGACTCCTAGCACTGGAGGGGAGGGGGTTAAGCACAGCTTAAAACTCTGTCCACACACTCATTATATTCACTGTGCTTGGCATCATGTCCCTTGTTCAGGTCTTTTCATCAGTTGCTTTGACTGTTTGCATTCTGAGCCTGGTTCTTAGAGGCACTTTTCTTTCTTTTTATTTTATTTATTTATTTCTCCCCCCATTCTCTTCTCCTGACACATGTATATAAATGACCCCTAGCACTGGAGGGGAGGGGTTTAAGCACAGCTCAAAACTCTGCCCACACACTCATTATATTCACTGTACTTGGCATCATGTCCCTTGTTCAGGCCTTCTCACCAGTTGCTTCAACTATTTGCATCCTGAGCCTGGTTCTTAGAGGCACTTTTCTTTCTTTTTCTTTAATTTATTTATTTAGTTTTCCTTTTTTTGTTCCTTGGCTCCTGACACATGTATATAAATGACCCCTAGCTCTGGAGGGGAGGGGGTTAAGCACAGCTCTCTTCAAAACTCTGCACGCTCATTATATTCACTGTGCTTGGCATCATGTCACTTGTTCAGGCCTTTTCACCAGTTGTTTTGACTATTTGCATTCAGAGCCTGGTTCTTAGAGGCACTTTTTTTTTTTTTTTTTTTGGGCTTTTTTTTTTTTTTTTTTTTTTCTCCTTCCTTTTTTTCCCCCTTTTTTTTTCTTTTTTTTTTTGTTCCTCTTCTCCTGACACATGTATATAAATGACCCCTAGCACTGGAGGGAAGGGGGTTATGCACAGCTCTCTTCGAAACTCTGCCCACATGCTCATTATATTCACTGTGCTTGGCATCATGTCACTTGTGATCTTGTGGGCTGCATTCAAACTTCCATCCTAAGGCCTCTGCGTAAAGAGTCACTCTGATTGTTTTCAATGCTGTGGCAGGAACAGATGGCAAACATATTTTACAGCACTTGAAATATGGAAGGGCAGGAGAAATCTACATGGCAGACATCTATTAAGCTCCCACAGCTGGGCCCAATAATTTTTTTTTAAAGACAATTAAATATTATATATAAATGATATGGAAGCTCAGTCTCTACGAGGAAAGCCTCCTTAGAAATCAGTTGGCATTTTGAATTTGGCTGGCTTGCAGGAAAGGGCAGAATGAACTTGGAATCATAGAATGGGTCAGGGTTGGAAGGGACCACAAGGATCTTCTAGTTCCAACCCCCCTGCCTTGCCCAGGGACACCCTACCCTACATCAGGCTGCCCACAGCCTCTGCCAGCCTGGCTGCAAACACCTCCAGGCATGTGGCCCCAACCACCCCCCTGGGTAACCCATTCCAGGCTCTCACCACTCTCATGCTCAACAACTTCCTCCTCACATCCAATCTGAATCTCCCCTCCTCCGGCTTTGCTCCATTCGCCCTAGTCCTGCCACTACCTGACACCCTAAAAAATCCCCTGCTTTTTTGTAGCCCCCTTCAGATCCTGGAAGTCCACAAGAATGTCACCTGGGAGCTTCCTCTTCTCCAGCCTGAACAGCCCCAACTCTTTCAGTCTGTCCTCATAGCAGAGGTGCTGCAGCCCCCTGAGCATCCTTGTGGTCCTTCTCTGGACACGCTCCAGCATATCCACATCCCTCTTGTAATAGGTGCTCAGGAACTGGACACAGTACTCCAGGTGGGATCTCACCAGAGTGATGCATAAGATGCAGAAACCATTTAATAAGGTTAAATTAATTGATAAATAACACACAACCCATTGACACTGAAGCTACTGTCAGCTTGTGTTAAGATGCTACATGAAGGCTTGTTAGCACCTTAAATGTAAGGAGCCACATGGCTCCATCCAGCATATCCACATCCCTCTTGTAACAGGGGCTCCGAAACTGGACACAGTACTCCAGGTGAGGTCTCACCAGGGTGGAGCAGAGTAGTAATTTCCACTTTATCTCTGTCATGCTAATGAAAAGAGACAAAGAAGTGTGGAGAGAGACAGCTGAACCCTCACTCGGCGTAGCAGAGCAGCATGGAAAGGGCAGCCCCTATAGATTGCTGCAGCATGGCCACTGTGCTCTGTCGCTGTGAGGGGACCTCCTAACGTGGGATTTTTACAGCCTTTGCAGATGTTTCAAGTTTCTGCCCATCTATCACGCTCTGCAAGGGTGATTTCTTTGGGAGGATGCCCTGTGGCTCCAGCAGCAATCTGCACGTGTAGCTGTCAGGCTGAAAAGACTAACGCCCATCCACTCTGTCACATGCTGTAAGCTCACAAGTGCCCAGACAGGAACCTACAGGAAAAAATACAGAATATTTCTTAATGAGTTGCTTGTCACTGGCTAATGACAGAGCCCAAGGAGGAGCCTGAAGGCTGGGGTATGCTTCTTAACTTTTGCTGAGGATCTCCTTGCTGGAAGCCTGATGAATGCAGCAGGAAGAGCATCTTGGCAGTCAGAGGTTGCTCTCGAGGAAGAGGTGGTGTGGACATGCTGCTCCTCTTCACCCCAGGGCAAGAGATGGATGGTTGGTGACTTGCTTTTGAGTGGCAGGCCTGGCTGCTCTCCCCTTGCCTTTAGATATGAGGGGTGCTGGCTCTTCTGGCTCTTCTCTCCCTGTCCTAGAATAGTAGAACTGCTGAGGTTGGAAGAGATCTTTGAGATCATCAAGTCCAACTGCTCATCTAGAGGTCACAATCCCACAACTGCTACTTAGCCACTATCACTCAACCATGCCCCTCAGCACCACATCCACCTGTCTTGTAAATACCTTTAAAATGCCTTTTCTGTGAAGAAATTGTTCCTAGTAGCCAACCTTAACCTTCTCTGGCACAACTTGAGGCCATCTTCTCTCGTCCTATCACTTGTTGCACGTGAAAAGAAACTGATCTCCAACCTCCTCTGAGGTAACTACCAGGACAGCTTTGCTGGTGCAAAAGCAGAACAGCCTGGAATGTGGGGCAGGTTGGTCTGCCCATGGGACTGTGGGGTAGGCAGGGCACTTGCCACAGGGGTTAGCAGGTGGATGCTGTCTCATTAAGCATCTTAATCTTAGTTTTCTGAGAGATGTTTCTTCTCTACACCACCCAGTGCTCTGCCTGGGTCCTTCAGCCCAAAAGAGTCCTCCCAGAGCTGCTTTCCTATTGCAGTGCTGGCTTCTGGCTGTGTAACAGGTAACACCAAGCAGAGCTCCTCTGGCCATGGCTTCCTGCTGACAGCTCTTGGCACTCAGGTTGTGTAAGCCCATGAGGAATGGTCGTACCCAAATTGTCTTCTCCCAAAGCAGGCAAGAGGCCACCAGGCAATGTAGCACCCCAAGGTGATGCAGTCTGCTGGGAAACCTTGGGGAACAAGTTCCATATCTGTAAGTTTTCATGGCCTGATATTTTTCTCTGGTGTTGGGTGCAGCCTAGCCTGTGCTCTCAGAATGGCCCTTCCTGGAAATGGTTTGGGCCTCTCATGGAGGCCTTTGATTTGATGTATGCAGCCACCCATGTCAGCCCTGTGCTGCCTGAAGGTCATGACCTCCTCAGAGCCAGGGATGCTACTCAGAACTCCTTGCCCCACTGTGCTGAAAGCACTGTGTGGGGAAGAGGTGAAGGATGTAGACCCCAACTGTACCCCACAGGCATGGGGAAGAGGTGAAGGATGTAGACCCCCAACTATACCTCACAGGCATGAGGAAGAGGTGAAGGATGTAGACCCCAACTGTACCCCACAGCCATGCTCAGGACATTGTTTAGAGTTCATCATATCCTATAGATGCACCCTGGGGAGTTGAGAGGATGGACCCTTCCGAGAGCACCCTTCTAAGATTTATAGGGTAAGATTGGGTGTGTTTGGCTTGATACTCTTAAAAATTGGGGTGTCAAAAAGCCTTCAGTTTTCTGGCCTTTTCAATCTCTAAGTCACATGCAGAGTTTCCTTCATGTTGTATATGCTCCAGGGGGAAGCAACAGCCACTTCCAATTAGTTCTCCCTGTAGGAAATTGAGTCAGGAAGAGAGGTTTTTTTGTTGGTGTTGTTTTTGTATTTTTTTTCCCCCCACGCTAGAAATAAAGAGTCCAGGACACAAGGAGGAGGCAGACTTCAAGGGGAAAATGATCCAAACAGAGTGTGCCAGACTGGGGCTTTCGACTGCTGCTGCCTGTTCCTTGACTCGGTTTGGCTCAGCCAGTAGATCCCAACATGTAGCTGATGGAACCCTCCCCAAATAAAAGCAAGCTCCTATCAAAGCAGAAAGCAGAATGCCTAGCCCAGGAAAAGCTTTACAGCTATTAACATGTTACTTAGAAGCAGCCTGAGCTAACAGCTAACATGTGGCTGGCTTTGGCCCAGGGGTGTTTGCTGGAAGAGGAACAGTATGACCTAGACCTCATAGAATCATAGAATCAGGCAGGGTTGGAAGGGACCACAAGGATCATCTAGTTCCAACCCCCCTGCCTTGCCCAGGGACACCCTACCCTACATCAGGCTGCCCACAGCCTCTGCCAGCCTGGCTGCAAACATCCCCAGCGATATGGCCCCAACCACCCCCCTGGGCAACCCATTCCAGGCTCTCACCATGCTCATGCTCAACAACTTCCTCCTCACATCCAATCTGAATCTCCTCACTTCCAGCTTTGCTCCATTCCCCCTAGTCCTGCCACTCCCTGACACCCTAAAAAGTCCCTCCCCAGCTTTTTTGTAGACCCCCTTCAGATCCTGGAAGGCCACAAGAAGGTCCCCTGGGAGCCTCCTCTCCTCCAAAGTGAACAGCCTCAACTTTTTCAGTCTGTCCTCACAGCAGAGGTGCTGCAGCCCTCTGAACATCCTCGTGGCCCTTCTCTGGACACACTCCAGCATGTCCACATCCCTCTTGTAATAGGGGCTCCAGAACTGGATGCAGTACACCAGGTGGGGTCTCAGCAGAGTGGAGTAGAGAGGGTAGAATCACCTCCCTCGACCTACTCTCCACACTTCTCCTGCTGCAGCCCAGGATCTGGTTGGCTTTCTGGGCTGCAAGTGCACACTGCTGCCTCATGTTGAGCTTCTTGTCCACCAGCACAGGGCTATTCCCATCATTCTTCAGTGGCTGGAGGCAGGAGGCTTGCTGTCCTGGGTGAACATAGTGGGTGATAACATGCAGGACGTGGACTGGCAGCATTGCCTCTGTGGTGGCTGGAACGTCACAGAATCGTAAAGCCATAGACTCGTTTAGGTTGGAAAATATCTCTCAAATCATAAAGTCCAACCACCAGTGGTAGGCTGATGGCAGCTGAAGGGCTGTGACTGCTAGCAGGACAAACCTGGGCTGTGCTCAGAAGCAGAGAGGGATGTAACAACAGAATTAATAGGTGTGCTACCCTCAGTCTTCAGTGGTACAATGTCAAGATGAAAAAATAATGCTAATAGGGATGAGCCACTCTAGCTAAAGGCAAAATATAAACAATTTATGTCACAGCTATTTCCAGTATAATTTTTTCTTCTACCTTTAGGCTCTCTTCTGTGAGCACTTGACATAAGTGTTTAATTTTGCATGCCATATGATGCCAGTGGATTTGAGGAGGTGTTTAAAATGAGCATGTGAGGATGACTTTGACTACTGTGAGGATGCTTTGCTCCTCAGGGACAAAAAATCACCAGGCAGGCAGGAAGAGCTCCTTTTCTGCAAAATGTAGCTGTGGTGGAGTAAAACAGTTAACCCAAAAATGCTGCTAGAGTGAAAACACCCCTAAAAGCCAGACAGCCTCAATCACAAAGGCAATTTTTGCTGCCCCAAGTTTATCTAATATGTGGGGAGAATCTTACAGAGATGAAATGGTCCTCTTTACCTGCAGATGGTCTCCTTTTGTTTGTGGGATCAAACACAACAGAGCTGGAAGTTGATTTTCTTCCTCTCTTTTCCCTTTGCTGTGGCCTTGGTCATGGTACTGGGATTGTTTAGTCTGGAGGAGAAGAGGAGGCTGGGGAGAGACCTTATTGCTCTCTACAGATGCCTGAATGGAGGTGGTAGTGGTGTTGGGTTTGGTCTATTCTCCCTAGTATCAAGTGATAGAACAAGAGGAAATGGCCTCAAGTTGCACCAGGAGAGGTTTAGGTTGGATATTAGGAAAAATTTCTCTCCTGCAAGAGTGGTCAGGGATTGAAACAGGCTGCCCAGGGAGACAGTGGAGTCATCACCCCTGGAGGTGTTAAAAAAACATGTAGACATGGCACCTGGGAACATGATTTGATGGGCACTCTTGGCTTGATGCTTGGACTCAAGGATCTTAGAGGTCTTTTCCAACTGAAATGTCCCTTCTTAAGCTGCAATATTCAGTGCTTGTGCAGTTGTTTGGGTTTTTTTTCCTGCCAGTGAACCCACTGGGCACAACACATAGGTAGTGTAGCCAAGGCAGCACTCAGAGACACTAAATATGGCTGAAATCCAGACCCTGTTGAAGAGATGGCAGCACTCCCATTGACTTCACCAAGATCAGGATTTCAAGACTATTGCATGAAAAAAGTTTTCTCCAGCACCCAACATCTGCAGATTTAATTTATGGCACAGCTTGACACAAGCATTAAAAGTCCTGGGACGCTGTGATGCTTGAGGTGTTTAAAAATAGCTTTAAACTGAACTGAAGACGAGAGGAGTCTCCCTTGTCTCTTCATTCAGGGTCAAAAGGCATGAATTTCATTCACTAAATTATCAACACTTAAAACTTCTTCTGCATGATTAGACTAAGAGTGGGGACAGCAGAGACCCTCCCACTGCATTGACCTGTGAACTCTGTTAAGCCTTTTGTCAGGGGTCATTGTCTGGAAGCATGATAGTGAATGACTCTCCAAAAAGGGAGCCATTCTTGCAGTGGTAACATGAAGCTGCTCCTCTTTTCTAATGGCTTGAAAAAGTTAATTTGCATTGATGACATTTCTTGTCAATTTTATGGGCTGGCTGAATTTGCTGATTAGGCACAAATGATGCTGGGCTGCTTATGGACTGTTATTATTGTACCTTTAGAGACCCTCCCCCCCTCCCCACCGCCAGATACTTCAAATACCTCCAGAATTAAGAAATTGCTTCTTTTCTTCTGCAGAATGTGTGTGAGACTTTAAACAGAAACTAATGCTTAGAAGAATGTATTCAGCCAGCAAACCCTCTGCAGGGTAGGAAGTGAGAAGTTAGCCAGGAAGAATCTGTTCATAGTTTTCTCAGAGCAGGCAAGTCACATTTCTAAATGTCCTGTCACAGCTTTAATGTGTTGCACCTTCTTTTTTAGGAAAGGATAATTCTTTCAAGGTTCCCACTGTTATGTTCTCCAAGGCCTTTAGGGTGAGCTGACAGTTCTCAAGACGTGTGGTTGCCTCCAAACTAAGTTGTGCCTTGATTTGTACATTCCAGAGCCTTGTGGTCCCTTCCAACCTTGACTGATTCTATAATTCTGTGATATCCTTCAGGCACAAAAAAAGAATCACAGAATCATGCAGTCATACAATCATAGACTTGTTTTGGTTGGAAAAGGCCTTTGAGACCTTTTAGTCCAACCATTCTCTAACTCTGCCAGGGCTGGTGTTAAACCATGTCCCTCAGCGCCACGTCTCTGCCTCTCTGAAACATCTCCAGGGATGGAGATTCGTTAAAGGATGTGCCAAATGTTACTAAATATTAATCTTCACTTAAAATGGTCAAATGCTCTTCACAGAGTCCTTTTAGCTGGAAGAGACCTTCATGATTGTCAAGTCCAACTGTTCTCTAACTCCACAGTGCCTGATACTAAGCCATGGCACTCAGCACCATATCTCTGCCTCTCTGAAACCTCTCATTGTATGGGGATTCAAGCACCTTCCTGGGCAGCTTGTACCAGTCTTTGAGAACCCATTTAGTGAAGAAGTTTCTTCTAATGTCCAACCTAAAGCTCCCCTGATGCAACATGAGGCCATTTCTTCTTGTCCTATCACTTATTACTAGGGAGAAGAGACCAACTCCCACCTCACTACACCCTCCTTTCAGGCAGATTGACTTCCTCCAGAACTGAACATTTTCTTATGGGTATCACCAACATTTTTGTCCAATTTAAAAAAAAAAATAAAAATTTCCTGGGAATTACATGAATATTCTTAGATTTTAATAAAGGTAATGCTGAGCATGAGGGAGACGCTGATAGATAAGAAGATGTGGAAATTATTGTGTCCGAGGTGTAAGAAACCCTCCAGTATGCAGTTAGAATTGATTTCAGAGTATAGAAGGGGCTGGAATATTAAATTAAAGGTCCAGTAAGAAGGGCAGCAACTGAATCTGCTAAATGGGATAATGGGAAATGCACAAATATAGAGTGGGGAAAGGGCAATTTTTGTGTGATCCTAACAGCACACTTGGAAGACTTTGCAACACATGGTAAAGAACTGCAAAAGTGGGAAGCCAAATGGAAAGTGATATCAGTACAATGTGAATTTGCAAGGAGATTAGCTGCCTGAATTAGCAGGCAGCTTCAGTCTCAGACACAATTAATGGAGCAGATCTTAATTAGTTAGACTAACACAACGCACAATACTGTGCAAACTGGAGGCAACTGGCACCAGAGAAAAAGAAAAAAAACCCCAAAACTAACAAAGGCAAGTTGGAAAAAACTGATTACAGAAAACCCTGTTCAGGCCATATTCTTCCTCAAAGAATGACCTTTAAATGGTCTTCTTGATTTTTAATTGTTCAAACCAGTTTAGTTACCTTGGGTGATGCTAAGTGAAAGTTACTTGTGATCAGAAGCTGGGAGTCCTTACCAGTGCTGAAAGGGTGGATGAAATGGCAATAAGAACTAGAGAAATACAAAGGGGAGTAAATGCAGTAGTACAAATTGTGTAGTCTTAATGGTTTATGAAGTTGACTGCTCTAGCAGATGGGCTCCTATCAACTGGAAATCATAGAGTCATAGAATGGTTTAGGTTGGAAGGGACCTCAAAGATTATCCAGTTCTAACCCACTGCCAGAGGCAGGGACACCTCCCAGCTGGAAATGGCAGGTGTAGAGGAAGCTTTTTTCACCTATGAGCAAGCAACAAGGAGGAGATGATTAGGAAAGGTGTTTCTAAGAGAAACAAGGAAATTTTACATTTCTACAAAGCTGTATGGATTCTTCACCTGCTGTATTGTGCACAGGTGCCTCTGTTCCTCTGCAACATCCTTACAGAAGGGCTACCAAGATGATCATGGGAGAACCTTTTAGTTGGAATACTTCTGCTAAGAGGACAGGCTGAGGGAGCTGGGGTTGTTCAGCCTAGAGAAGAGAAGACTCTGGGGGAACCTAAGAGCTGCCTTCTACTACCTGGAGAGATCCTCCAGGAAGGCTGCAGAGGGACTGCATAAGGGTGTCTGAAGGCTGCATGAAGGTGTCTGGAGACAGGACAAAGGTGAATGAGGGAGAGCAGGGTTAGACTGCATCTGAGGAGGAAGGTCTTCAATATGAGGTTGATGAGACTTTGGAATAGGCTGCCCAGGAGGTTGTGGTCGTCTCCTCCCTGGGGGTGTTGAAGGCCAGGTTGGATGAGGCTTTGAGCAACTGAGTCTAGCTGAGACGTGTCCCTGCCCATGGTGGGGAGGTAGGTTAGATGATTTCTGAGGTCCTTTCCAGCCTGAGCCATTCTATGATTCTATGATTGCCTTTCCTGTTGTGATAGCAGCGTTGAGAGAGGACGTGCTGGTTCTGAGCAGACACAGCTAGACCGGGGCAAAGAAACAACTGAAGAACAATCTTGGCACAGGAAGAAGTGGGTATAAAATGCCTGCTACTAAGTTCAAGCTGGAAATAGGAGAGGGTTTCTAAAGCCTGGAGGAGTGTGTCCTGGGGGCAGGAAAGCCCCAGCCAAGAGTCTGATTCATTTCAGTGCAGAACTTCTTGTATCTATTATTTGTGTTGTGCAATTTCCTTTAGCAGCAGGGATGGAACTTCATGATCCAGCATGGTTTTGTTTAGCGTTCCCTTTACGCTATAGGAGTATATGAAGCACTCTCAGGGGAGTATTGTTTTAGTCCAATATTTATTTGGATGTTAATAACGTAAAACATTCCCAGGGAAGATAACAATATAATCAAATTCTGATAATCAGTGGGAAAAAAAAAAAAGGACTGTACCAGCCAACCTCCAAATCTCATTACCATGTTCCAAAACAGGTGTTAGACCTCTTCAATAGGAAAGGTCACTCAAAATGTATTGAAGAAGGGAAAAAATGCTCATGTTGCTGATATGCATTTTCCCTCAGTCTCCTTCTCACAGATGTTTGAACTGCTTCAGTTCATTCCCTTTTTTTTTTTTTCATAAAAATATCTCAGGCTTCTGATGACATTTGACAAGGAAGAACTTGGCTTTAGGCATGGAAACCTGTTCAAGGCTGGACATAAAAATAGAGTCTAGAAATAGGCAACATGAATCACAAGTGGTGTCCTCCAGCTCCTTCACAGAATCATTCAGCTTGGAAAAGACCCTCAGGATCACCAAGTCCAACCAATATCCCTGCTCTGCAAGGTCCACCCTAAACCATATCCCCAAGCATCACATCCAAATGGCTTTTAAACACATCCAGGTTTGGTGACTCAACCACTTCCCTGATGATGGAAGTGATCTAAGCACCTCATACTTGAAGGTCCTCCACGCTTAGAGACATCTTACAAAATAATAAAGATTTTTGGGTGTGTGAAGAAATGAAAATAAGAAAACATGACCAGAATGTCTCTAACCATCATTAAACTGGTTCTAACCCATGGTTTCAAAGCTGCTTCTTGAAGTTCAGAAAGAGAAGGGTTGGAGGGTGTAAGAAGGGAGAGATCCACTTTTCGTGGTGCTAGGGTGGTTCTACCTTCAATACCTTTGTACATCTCTGGATCTAACTATTTATATCCTATTTTCAGAGATATACACTTTATATTAAAACACCAGAATCCTTCCATGGAAACACACTGACAACAGGAAGGCACCAGGCCTACTGAGAGTGTAGATTGCTGTGGAAGGAGGGAGTGAAAGGCACTGTCATGTCTGGAGCACTCAAATGAAGAGGGGACTGGAACACTTCTGTTATGAGGAAAGGCTCAGGGAATTGGGTATTAAAAAAAAAAAAAAAAGGTCTGAGAGAAGTCTGAGAGAGGAATCTCATAAATGCTTACAAATATTTCAAGAGTGGGTGTCAGGAGGAGAGGATTAGTCTTTTTTCGGTGGTATCCCAGGGATGGGACAAGAGGTAATGGGCACAAACTTGAACATAAGTTCCATCTAAACATGAGGAGAGCCACAAAGATGATTAAGGGCATGGAACATCTCTGTTATGAGGAGAGACTGAAGTAGCTGGAGCTCTGCTTCTTGAAGAGGAGACTGGGAGGTGACCTCATTTATGTTTATAAAGATGTAAAGAGTGAGAGCCAAGAGCATGGAGCCAGGCTCCTGCCAGGCAGGAGCAAGGTCTCAATGGGTGCAAGTTGAGGCATAGGAAATTTAATTTAAACACAAGGAAGAATTTTCTCAATGTGATGGTGACAGAATACTGGAACAGGCTGCCCGGGGAGGTTGTGGAGTCTTCCTCTCTGGAAATATTCAAAGCTCACCTGGACGTATTACTATGTGATCTGGTACAGGTGATCCTGGCAGGGGGACTGGACTGGATGAACTTTGGAGGTCCCTTCCAGCCCCTGACATTATGTGATTCTGTAAAACCTCTGCTATACATCAAGGCATTATTTGGCTTTTCTTAGTCTTCTGACTCAGTTGCCTATAGTCAAGCAGCTCAGGTGTCTACGGATTTGTCATGTCGATAAGCACCTGCCTCCCAGTCCCTCATTCATTCACTTACTGCAACAGTGCTACAAAACAAAAACCCAACCACCAACCTTTCCAACAACACATGTGAATACCTCCTGTCAGAGCAATCTTAAATAGGATAATAACACCCTTCAGCTGAAAAGGGAAGTTAATAATAAACAGCAGCGACTATTTCAGGAACGCGCTCCACAGCCCAGCTGCATCGCGAGAAAGTCTTGAGGAGGAGGCAGCATCAATGAACATGGGAAAGCAAATGGACCCGATTCACCCTCACCTGTGCCAAAAATAACAAGTTGAAAGCTCACAGGGCAAAAAGGAAAAAAAAAAAAACCCAACAAACCCAAACCCCACACAACAATTCAGAGTTAATTGTTAAAAGCAAAATGATGCCTAAGCGCAATTTGAGCATCGCTTGCTGACTTGCCGTGGAAGTAACTCAAAGCAGCTCCTTCACGAAGACTTAATCACTTCCAAACTCTCACATGTGGCCTATCAAAGCGTGTGCATAAACATCTTTATTCCAGAAATGAAGCTTCTCTTTCTTGTTATTGTATCTGACAAGTTTTGGAAACACAGATCATGTGTTCTCTCACATTTAATGTAAAACAATCACTGCTCTATTCTTCTGTCAGATTAA
>VWZI01007562.1:119414-140110 GCA_013396835.1 Psilopogon haemacephalus
AAAAAAAAGGTCCTCAGTGTTCTCCTGCCCACAGGAAACTGCTGTGACTCAGGAGCACTTTTCACTTGAACCAAAAATAAAACCTGAAATAAATAAAATTCTGGAATGCAAACAATTTCTACTCAATGGCACATGACAAAAGCTCAAGTGAGATTTCTTCTGGAACACTGTCTCCCTACATATTATTTCCCATCTGTTAAAAAGAAGGGTTAAGAGCACAAAAATAAATATCTGGCATCAAGAAATCAGGAATTTAAACAGGGCATCCTGCAGGATTGGAGTAAGAGGTGCATTGAGATAATGCGTGTGGAATACTCATGTATTCCAAGCTTTAGTTTGACCTGAAATATTAGGCAGGTTTGCTCAAACTCAACACTAAAGTGTCTGTGCTTCCTCACTGAGGAGAAGAGGAGGAGGTTGAAGGCCTCATGATGTAATGATGTCAAAGGTCTCTTCCAACCTTCAAAGTTCTATATGATAAGAAAGGTTTTGTTCAAAAAATAGAATAGAGTAGAATAGATTGGAATGGAGTAGAGTGGAATGGAATGGAATAGAATGGAATGGAATAGAATAGAATAAAATGGAATGGGATAGAGTAGAGTAGAGTAGAGTAGAGTAGAGTAGAGTAGAGTAGAGTAGAGTAGAGTAGAGTAGAGTAGAGTAGAGTAGAGTAGAGTAGAGTAGAGTAGAGTAGAGTAGAGTAGAGTAGAGTAGAGTAGAATAGAGTAGAGTAGAATAAGCCAGGTTGGAAGAGACCTCTAAGATCACCCAGTCCAAGACCTGCCTGGATGTGTTCCTGTGTGCTCTGGTATAGGAGATCCTGCTCGGGCAGGGGATTTGACTGGATGAGCTTTTGAGGTCCCTTCCAGCCTCTGACATTCTGTGATTCAGTGATTTATTTCTGACCTTTAATCAGATCTCAGCTTGCATCCCAGTTTTTTTGCCCTTGTCTCTCCCCTTCTGTTTTAATTGCTGAGACCTTTATGCTGCTGAGACCTTTCTTTAGAGAACCTCTGCTTGATGTAATGTAACCTGAGAGCTCAGCCACCATGTCCAGCGCTGAGGAATTTTTTGCAGCAGAGGTGCCAAGCCCTTGCTTCTTTTGGATTTCTCTCTCCCTTTCCTTTATTCAGTTGTAGGGCAAAGCACCATGCATGCAGAAATGGAAAGAAAAGGCTCTCCCCAGTTGCCAGTGTCTTTCTCTGCACTATGGAATGTGTCGTCTGCTAATTCAAAGGGTGAAATTAGCCTCAGTAAAAGGAATGTAATTTCTGGGATCTCAGCTCAGTTTACTGCTGTCCTCTGGCTCAGATCCAGGGAAGCATTAAGGAATACACTTAACTGTAAGCATGGGAACAAGCGAGGAGTCCTATTGATTTGCTTCTGGCCTGGGTTGTGCCTAAGTGCTGTGTTTGGTCAGTGCTTTAATTCTACCTTTAAGGACACTTTCTCCTTTCTGCTAGGTGCTGGGCTCAAGAGAGAAAATCCTTAGTAAAAAGAATGAGAATAAATACTTAGGGCACGAAGTTTGAACTGTTTTTAGAACTCAAATGGGCACCTTGGTTGGTCCTGAAGACTTCTGTAAGGTTTCACACAACTCTCATTCAGGCTTCACAACAAATGTTCATCCCAGGACAAAATATATTGAAGAATGTTGCGCTGAATTAGGAAACCTGCAGCTGAAACCAGAACTCATCTCAGCTCTAGTCCTGGATGGGGCTCTGGGCAACCTTATCTAGTAACAAGTGTCCCTGCTCATGGCAGGGGTTGGAACTAGATGGTCTCTGAGGTCCTTTCCAACCCTGACCGTTCTGTGATTGTCTAAAGATGCTGAAGGAACACCAAGTAAAGCTTTCAATGGCACCACTTGCCAAGAACCTTTTCCTGCTGCCTACAACTACTGATTTTTAAAGTATCCGATAATATTGTGTTTAATTAGGAAAACAGCAGATGAAACCAGAACTCATCTCAACTCTAGTCCTGGGTGGAGCTCTGGGCAACCTTATCTAGTGACAAGTGTCCCTGCCCACAGTAGGGGTTGGAACTAGATGGTCCTTGAGGTCCTTTCCAACCCTGACAGTTCTGTGAAGATGCTGAAGGAACACCGAGTGAAGCTTTCAATGACACCACTTGCTAAGAACCTTTTCCTACTCCCTATAACTACTGATTTTTTAAAGTATTACATAATGTTGTGTTGAATTAGGAAACCAGCAGCTGGAGATGGGCTCATCTCACTTGCAGTTCTTCAAGATGCTAAAGCAGAATTTGGCTGGCCAGGACATCCTCAGAAGGGGTTGGTGGGTGTTGGGTTTGGCTAGCAAGAAGAATTGCAGAGACAGAAAGGAGAAAGTGATGAAGAAATACCATGAGGAGGTCAGGGGAAAAGTGAGGAGGCAAATGCTGTATGAACAGTGACCTGCTAGTTGGCTCTGCTAGGAAGCTGGAACAGGTCTCATTGCAGAGGGATTATACAGCAGTATAAATTCTGGATGTCCTCTGTGTGCAAGAGCAGCAGAAAGGCAACAGCATCCTTCCAACCCAAGCTATCCTGTGATTCTCTCATCTATGGAGAGCTCTCTTTCAGTGTTCCTTCTTACCATCAAATTTCTAATCTCATCTCTTAGGCAATATTGGTAACCTTATTGATAGAATCATAGAATGGTTTAGGTTAGAAGGGACCTCAAAGCTCATCCAGTTCCAACACCACTGTGCCATAGGCAGGGACACCTCCCACTAGAACAGTTTGACCAAAGCCTCATCCAACCTGGCCTTGAACACCTTCAGGGAGGGAGCAGCCACAACCTCCCTGGGCAACCTGTGCCAGTGTCTCACCACCCTCACTGTGAACAACTTCCTCCTAACATCCAGTTTCAACCTCCCCTCTGCCAGTTCAAACCCATTCCTCCTCATCCTGTCATTACAAGACCTTGTGAATAGTCCCTCCCCAGCCCTCCTGTAGGCCCATTCAGATACTGGAAGGCTACTCTAAGGTCTCCTGGAAGCTTTCTCTTCTCCAGGCTGAAAAGCCTCAACTCTCTCAGCCTGTCCTCATAGCATCTTTGTGGCTCTCCTCTGGACTGGCTCCAACAGTTCCATGTCCTTATTGTGTTGGGGGTTCCAGAGCTGCACACAGTACTCCAGGTGGGATCTGAGGAGAGCAGAGCAAAGATGCAGAATCCCCTCCTTTCCCCTCCTGGCCACACCTGCTGTTGTTTAATGTATAGCTTGGAACCTAAGGCTTCACGTCCAAAGTCTTTTGGGCTATATTGCTTTAAGAAGAAGTGGTCTTTTTTCTCGAAGCAGCTTCCTTTCAACAGTACTTAACCAAGGAGACAGACTCCTCTTAAATGAGGGTGTCTGATTTTGCAGGGCAAAGTTTCTGTTGTCTGTAGGAGATAGGGCAAGTAATCAGGACCTCTCTAGCAGGCCTGGAGATAGAGCTAATACAATCATTTGCCTTTCTTTGGCCTTTTAAATGTTATCTTAATGCTAGCACAGGCACCACAAACACAACCTCTGGGCTTGCAGTGTTTTATAAGCCCAGATATTTTTCACTCTGAACTGCTATCGAACTTTAGTCTGAGGTCTCTTTGCCCAGCTGAAGATTTTTCTTTTTTTTCTTTTTTCTTTTTTTTTCTTTTTTTTATTTTATCAGAAGGATAAATCTTGTGTCAGTGTAATGGACTGTGTCAAATGTGGTCTGACACACACTAAGTAAGGAATAATACTCTCCAGGGCATGCCTTCAGCACCTGAGAAACAGGATATATTGTAGGAAACATGCCTTGAAGTATGGGATTTTAATCACAGACAAAAGAGAAGTTCTCTGGACAAAATCAGAGGTGAGTGAAATGGTTCAGTGTTTTTAAAACCCTGCCCTGGGGTAAATTAAAATATATTTTCATCCTTTTCAGGTCAGAGGCTGGTTTGGTTGAGGATCAGCTTCACTCCACTTCAAATCAGTGAGGCTGTGCCAGTTTTCATCAGAGGACAATCTTGATGGTTAAGTTGCATCTCCCATATCAAAGGAACCAAACTGGTGACTGAGAATTCATCTCCTTTTGATCCTGAGTTTACTCATCTTGACCAAAATCTGTGAGTTTTGAAGTATGGGATTTTAATCACAGACGAAAGAGAAGTTCTCTGGACAAAACCAGAGGTGAGTGAAATTGTTCAATGTTTTTAAAACCCTCCTCTGGGGTAAATGAAAATATATTTTCATCCTTTTCAGGTCAGAGGCTGGTTTGGTTGAGGATCATCTTCACTCCACTTCAAATCAGTAAGGCTGTGCCAGTTTTCATCAGAGGACAATCTTGATGGTTAAATTGCATCTCCCATATCAAAGGAACCAAACTGGTGAGCGAGAATTTATCTCCTTTTGGTCCCAAGTCTACTCATCTCTACCAAAATCTGTGAGTTTTGAAGGAACCTTATCAAACTCTTCCTCAAAGGACCTAGACCACTTTATGATGCTATGATTCTATGACTCAGGCTTCCTGTCCTACTCTGTCCTACTTGCTTTGTACTCATCTCTTCATTTTCCTGCATGCCTTTGAAATATGTTGGCCCAAAGATCTTTCTCAAATGGATTAGAGCACCTGCTTCACTTCTTTTATTTACAGCCTAAAATGGAGATAAAGGTTGTGCAGTTCAACAGTTAGGGAATGAGAATAAATACTTAGGGCACAGAGTTTGAACTAGAGTTTAGGACTTAGATGGATGCCTGAGTCCTGAAGGGTTTTTTTTCGTGGGCTTTCACACATCACTCATCTGAGTTTCACTGCAAGTTCCCAGAGTCCAGAGCTTCATCCAGCCTGGCCTCAACCCTGGACAACCCATTCACAGTGACTGTTCTATGCCTTTGAGCATTTTTGTGACTCTCCTTCTCGGGGACATTCCCTTGGGCAGATACGTGGAGGAATCACAGGGAAGGAGACATCTCAGAACAGAAAATATTAAATAATGCTATGCTGAGTTAGGAAACTAGCAGCTGAACCCAGAACTCATCTCTCCTGCAGTTCCTCAGGAGGCCAAAGTGATGGCAGCTAAAGCTTTCAGTGGCACCTCTTGCTAAGAACATTTCCCTGCTGCCTACAACCCTTAAATTTGACTGCAACCTTCTTCATGAAATGGAAACATTCTTTACTTCCTTAGGCCTTCTAAACAAAAATAGTTGTGTTTGTTGTTTTGGGTTGTTTTTATTATTTTTTTAATTTGTTGCTGTTGTTGTTTTGTCCTGTGTCAAATACTTGTTTCATACCTTGTAGCCCTTTTAAATGAAATCTGCCAATGACTTCATTATCCTTTCGCTGGTGTTAATTGACATGGGGCATAGCTCGTTACAGCCATGCAGCTATTAGGACAAATGAGCATCATGGTGCTTGTACTGTCCTTGGAGATGCCTTTGACAGTGCTGGGAATTGTGGACCTGGGTGTGAAGCAGACTTGTCTCTCAGAGATATTGATTTGTTTGCTGTGAAACCTTTTAAATTGCTAAATGCAAAGTGCTCGTAGCCACAGAGCCACAAGGAACCCTCATCCCCTCCCCTGCTGATGTGGCAATACCTGTTCCTATGGAGATCATGCGTGCACAGGCCACCTCAGCCAGCCTTGCAGCATCCCTTCCACTAAACTCACTGCCACTGGAGCAAGGGGAGATTTAGGTTGGATGCCAGAAGGAAGTTCTTTACAATAATGGTAGCAAAATACTGGAACAGGTTGCCCAGAGGGGTGATGGAGACCCCATCCTGGAGATATTCAAGCTCAAACTTCATGGGGCTCTGAGCAGTCTGATCTAATTAAAAGATTTCTCTGCTTGCTGCAGTGATGTTGGACAAGATGACTGTGCTGGGTTGAGGCTAATTGGAATATTTTAATGAGAAAAAAGAAATTAGATTATATAGGCTGTGAAAAGAAAACAGTGGTGATGTCTACTTGACTCATAGGTTTGCTGAGATGTACAAAAGCCAGGACATAAACCTAGGTAAGACAGAGTTGCTCTGGTCTGAGCTCTGGCTGTTGGTCTCTCCCTCTCACTGCCTTCTAGATGAATCTGTGTAAACCAACTAACCAATTCTGCTTCTAACCCTCCTCACCAATCCTTCTAATTCACCTTACACATAAAGCAGATTCTGGGATAAGATTGAAGGGTGAGAAGGTGGAAGGGTGACTAGGAACCCCTCTTGGGGACTCTGATTCCTGGGAGGGGTGTTGTGGTTCTGTATTACCTTTCTAATTTATATAGCTGCAAATATTTGTAATCTGTTGTAAACATCTGCTTGTATATTGTGCTGAGCTGTGAATATTAAGCTTCATTCCTTAATTTCCCGACAGTTAAGTCTAATCTGGGTGAATTCAGACATGTGGGGGTGGGGGCAGGGAACTCCCAAACCATCACAATGACCTTTGAGCATCCCTTTCAACCTGATGCATTCTATGATTCTGTGATCACAGAATCATGGAAATATTCTGCTTGGAAAAGCCCCTCAGGATCACCAAGTCCAAAGGATATCCCTACTTTACAAAATTCACCCTTAAACCATATCTTGAAGCACCACATCCAAACAACTTTTAAAAGCATCCAGGATTGGTGACACCACCACCTCCCTGGGCAGCCCATTCCAGTGCCTGACCACTCTTGTGGGGAAAAAATGTTTCCTAATGTCCAATCTAAACCTAACCAGGTTTGGCTTGAGGCTATTCTCTCTTGTTCTATCACTATTTATGAGACCACCAGCTGCCTCTCCACAACCTCCTTTCAGGTAGCTGTAGACACTGAGGAGGTCTTCCCTCAGCTTCTTGTTCTTCACACTAACCATTCCCAGCTCCCTGAGTCGCTCTTCATGGGATTTATTTTCCAGGCCCTTCTCCAGGCTTTCTTGCCCTCCTCTGCACTCCCTCCAGCATTTCCACATCCCTCTTGTAAAGAGGTGCCCAAAACTGAACACAAAAAGCTGATAACAAAGCCCTTTCCATCCAAGCTTTCCCTTGGATGATCTTATAGACCAAAGCTGTCTGATGCATTCTAAAAAGGGAGGAAAAAAAAGAAAGAAAACCTCCTCTGAGTGACATCATGAAGAATTCCAAATGAGCTGCACGTATCATTTGCATTCAGGAAAATCTTGAGCGAAAATCGCCTACAGCTTTCTCTCTCTTTGAGCAGCACACTACCATAATCCAAGGGGAGTGTCTTAATTATGGTAATTATAGGATTTAAAATTCATTAAATAAAATATCGAGGCTATTCAGGCTCAGAGTTTTGAAGGATTATGGTGTTTGACAACACTATGAAAGGTTTAAGTGCGTAGCTTAGCTGCCAGAATTGGTTTGCGTTTTGCCCTCGTTACTCGGCATGAAAAACACGTTTTAAGTGGAATCTGCAGCCCACTTTCAACTGTCAGTTGAAATATGTCTGTTCACGAGCTGAGAAATTAGTGCAGAGCGTGATGCTCTGGTGACACCCATCAAGCAAGAGCAACTCGTTGATTTCGGCGTGACGGCTTCCACTTCAGCTAACATCCAAATCGTGGAATTCTATGGGTTGCTTTGAGAGCAAACAAGAAAAAGGAGCCCTCTTTTGAAAGGTGGGCAGTGGCTTTACATGATTAAAATTCGGAAGGAAAAGATGCTGTCTGCTTTTCAGACTTTTTCTGGCCACTGGCTCTGTCAGAGTGGAGTGGAGCTGCTAGGATGCAGGTATTGGCTTCTCTTACCTGCGTTCCCAGTCAGCCTCTGGGCAGCACAGCTCCTGGTGTTTGTTAGGCACAGTTAGGGGAAAGAGAGAAAAGCAAAAACCCTCCTGTGATCACTTCCCAGCATGGTCTCCAGTTCTTGGAGAAAAGAACCCCCAGAGGTGGATCATAGATTCATAGAATTGCTTTGGAACAATTGGTTGGAAAAGCCTTCCAAGATCATCGAGTCCTACTGCCAAACCATGTCCCCAAGAGCCATGTCCATGTTCCTTGAACACCTCCAGGGATGGTGACTTCACCACCTCCCGGGGCAACCTATTCCAATGTCTGATCTTTGCCTCTCAGAGAGGCCGCTCAGCACTATCCTCAGGATCACAGGTGTTCACTAAGTAGTCCTCTGGGACAAAAAAGATCTGTTCATGGCCTTGTACAAACTTCTGCCCTGAATATTCCAGCCTCTTGTTTCCACTCAGGGCTGCTCTTCCCTACCTCAGCTCTGGCTCACTGTAAAGTACCCACATTCAGTTTACAAAAGGGAGAGTATGATCTTGGGGTCACCACTATCCCCATGCCTAAGGACCTTTTCCATCTCTCCTGCTGTGCTATGCCTTGTTTCATTGAAGGGTGCATGGTGCCCATGTACATCATGATACCAGTGACTAAGTCCAGTGATGTCAATGGGACCAGACTGACACAAACCCATTGCATGTAATCATTTTTTCATGCATTTAAGCTGTGCTTACTTCTGTGAAGAGTTACTCCTCAGCTTATACCTGCACTTTCCCAAGGAAGAGTCCACCTGAGAAGAAGGGAAGTAGAGTTTCTGCCTGTAACAGTCTTTGTCTACAGGATTCCTACCTGCCACATGTAAGCACAAGCTCAACAATGCATCACTATGTGCCTTGGCCCATCTGTATCCTTGCACTTTACTGGTGATATTTGGATTTCTTTCCCTGAGTTTCTTTTGGGTAACAGACTCATTGCAACCCTTACTGAGGGGCTGGCCAAAATGAAGGTGATGTAAGGGATCTGGGGGGTGTGATCATGGTGTGAGGCCAGTACCAGAAGGCAAGAAAGACACGGGAAATAATTTTCTCCAACCAGGAGAGGGCAGAAACTTCATTGTGCAGTATTAGGAAATAATGTGTGGACATCCACAGGCAAAACTCATGCCCAGTTTCCTGAAACCCTAAACATTTAGTGCATTTATAAGTAATGAAAGACCTTTTTTTCTGGTAATCCTCATGGTCAGTGGAGTACTTTCCTGAAGGGCTGCAGCCAGAGATCCATTCTCCTGCTCTTCATTTTCGCATCTGTTCCATGCCAGGTACCTCTTATAATCCATCTGCTTCTCACCAGATCAGTAATTTTATTTTCTTTTCTGGCAGACAGGTCCTCAGAACCCTTGCCAAACATCTCCTAAGTCCCAAGGTATTTTTAAAAGGTGCGAAAATGGAGAGGTGGTGGTGGTGGTGGGGAAATCAAAGTGAATCCAAAGTAAATAGTTTGTATTACTTTCTAATTTCAAATTCTGTAAGAGCTGGAACAGCGAGGTAAAAAATCTTGAAAGCTAGACATTTTCCATTTGAAAAGAAGTAAAGGAAAGGAACTATTTGAAACTGCCTCATTTCAGGAAAGAACAGTGGGCCAAACTTCTTTCCAAAATACCAAGCACAGCTATTCACTCTGTTGGCATCCAAAGGAGAACTGAGCGCATGAGCTTTTGGGGTAGGTTTTGCAATGGCAGCTTTGGTGTCTAAGTTGCCACCTTGAACTCCAACCCAACTGGTGGGTGAAAGACAGACTCTTCAGTCTGCAGCAGACAGGGCCACGAGGATGCTCAGAGTGCTGCAGCACCTCTCCTGTGAGGACAGACTGAAAGAGTTGGGGCTGTTCAGGCTGGAGAAGAGGAAGCTCCCAGGTGACCTTCTTGTGGCGTTCCAGGATCTGAAGGGGGCTACAGAAAAGCTGGGGATGGACTTCTTAGGGTGTTAGGTAGTGAGAGGACTAGGGGGAATGGAGCAAAGCTGGAGGTGGGGAGAATCAGATTGGATGTGAGGAGGAAGTTGTTGAGCATGAGATTGGTAAGGCCCTGGAATGGTTTGCCCAGGGGTGTGGTTGGGGCCACTTCCCTGCAGGTGTTTGCAGCCAGGCTGGATGAGGCTGTGTGCAACCTAATATCTAGGGTAGGGTGTCCCTGGGCATGGCAGGGGGGTTGGAACTGGCTGATCCTTGTGGTCCCTTCCAACCCTGACTGATTCTGCGGTTCTATGATTCTGTGTCAACGCTGCAAGCTGGAGCTCATCACCAATTGTCCTCACAACTGGAAGCAAGAGAAACTTCTCTTGAATGCAGATAGCTGGGGCTGAGCGGACATGGAAACTAATTCATCCTCTCACACTCAATAGCTCATTTCTCCAAGCCAGCTAAGGAGAGGGCAGGAGTTCCACATCGTAGGACGTTGGGCAATTTTGGGCATTTGTCTTCATGGGGGGATTGCAAGCCACAACTTGCAAAAGTCAACATTTTCAGTGTAAACAAAATAGATCATTAAGTCTTGCCTGAAACGCTCCGTTCTGACAAAATCTGAATAATGAAGCTCTGTTTTTGCCCTTTCCCAGTTGCACAGGAGAAAAAATCTTTGGGGTGCAGCTATCGTTCATGCATTTCAGCCCTACAAGGAAAATCAGAACTATTTCCTTCTGAGGGTATCGAGAAATAAACTTCCCCCCCCCACCTCTTTCTGCCTGCAGATAAAGCCCTGCTGAAGTTAATGCAACTTCAGGAGGTGTTTCAACCTAACCAATTTCAACTCTCCAGTTATAAAATGTCTCTGCCAATATTTTTCCCAGACTGCAAATCTCCTTTGAGTGCTCCGTGGGCACGTATGTAGAGAGGCCATTTATAGCACCATTTGAAATGGCAATTCATTTTGGTGATGAGATGAGAATTCAGCCTGGAATCTGCTCAGGGACTGCACACACAAATACCTTCCTCAGTCTGTGGGCTTCTCATTTCACTCTCATGCTAGTTCTTTGTAGCTCTAGCAGTGGCAAGCAAAAAGATAGAAATCAGAGAATCATAGAATGGTTTAGGTTGGAAGTGACCTCAAAGCTCAGCCAGTTCCAACCCCCCCTGTGCCATAGGCAGCAACACCTCCCGCTAGAACAGGTTTCGTCCAACTTGGCCTTGAACACCTCCAGGGAGGGAGCAGCCACAACCTCCCTAGGCAACCCATTCCAGTGTCTTAGAGAGGTCAGTGTCAGAGAAGTCTCCACAAGCAGTTTTCTGCAACTTCCATGGCCTCAAAGACTCTTCTCCCTCCATATATATAACAAGTTAAATGAGAAGTTTAAAAGGAAAAGGAGCACTTACAAATGCCCTGTTAAGGTTCATTCTAGTTTTTCTCCTCTCTCTCAGCTGCCTTTTCCAGAGTGATTCCTAAGGGGAAAGGAAGCACTTCAAAAACACTCTTGGTCCTGACCCAAGGCCTTCTACTCCTTCATTCCTCCCCTGATCAAGACTCAAAGCACTTAAATGGGCTCTCTGGGACAATTCATTCCTCTGCTTTCTCTCCTCTACCTTTATGCTCGAGGAGGTAAAGGTATTTGAAAGGGAGAGTTTTGTTGATACTCAGCTCAGTTTCCCTCTCTCTACCTTGCCAACGTGTTCAACTGATTTGGTTTCACAAGCCTGTTCCTCCCCAACAAAATAAATCTCACAGCATATGAGATCATGTCAAAGAGCTTGAACTGAACCTCCTGCCTCCCACTGCATTAATGATTGCTGCATGGCGGAGATAGGGATTTTGCAATGACCCAGTAAAGTAACTGGCATGTCATTTTCTGCTTCCTCTTTGTGTTTCAGAATGTATCAAGATATTAAAAATATTTAGACTTCCTCTTGACTAAGCACTGAACTATTGGCCAGGAGCAAAATGAAATTTGTGAAATTATATGCAGGCCAAGATTACTGAAGTGCTTTGCCGTACTGATGGTGAGAGGTGAGGCAAAGAGCTCAATGCTGGTTGTAAGATTCAGTTGGTGAAGCGAAGGCATCTGCTGCTGCTTGAAGTGCCTTCAGGTATTCTTCATCTCCTCCAGCTGCCACACCAGCAGAGTTCAGAACTGTGTAGTTCTTCATCCCATCTGCTGGCACATCTTATGCTCTAGATACTCTTGGGGAATAAGGTGTTTGCACAACCTCATAGAGCTCTGAGCTCTTTCCATCGATCTGTGGAGTGTCAAACTCTTCTTTGCACAGCAGAGCTTAAGACAGAATTCTGTGGTTCCATGCTTCTACAACTCTATAAATATGGCTAAGAAGTAAGAAATCTCAATTTTCTCCTGCTTATGGTTATGCAAGAAAAAAATCATTTAAAATGAGAGAGTTGTGGTCAATGGGATGGAGTCTAGTTGGAGGGCTGTGCTCCAGGTTCCTCACCAGCTTCATTGCCCTTCTCTGGACATGATCCAGTACCTCAACATCTCTTTTGAATTGAGTGGCCCAGAACTGGACACAGTACAGAAGCTATGGCCTGACCAGTGCTGAGTACAGGGACAGAATAATCTCCCTTGTCCTGCTGGCCACACTGTTAGAATTATAGAATCATAGAATCAGTCAGGGTTGGAAGGGACCACAAGGATCTGCCAGTTCCAACCCCCCTGCCATGCCCAGGGACACCCTACCCTAGAGCAGGCTGCCCACAGCCTCTGCCAGCCTGGCTGCAAACACCTCCAGGGATCTGGCCCCGAACACCTCCCTGGGCAACCCATTCCAGGCTCTCACCACTCTCATGCTGAAGAACTTCCTCCTCACATCCAATCTGAATCTCCCCACCTCCAGCTTTGCTCCATTCCCCCTAGTCCTGTCACTACCTGATAGCCTGAAAAGTCCCTCCCCAGCTTTTTTGTAGGCCTCCTTCAGATCCTGGAAGGCCACAATAAGGTCACCTGGGAGCCTCTTCTTTTCCAGACTGAACAGCCCCAACTCTTTCAGTCTGTCCTCATAGCAGAGTTGCTGCAGCCCTCTGAGCATCCTCGTGGCCCTTCTCTGGACACGCTCCAGCATGTCCACATCCCTCTTGTACACTGTTCCTGATCCAGACCAGGATGCCACTGGCTCTACTGTCCACCTGGGCACACTGCTGGCTCATGTTCAGCCAGCACCCCCGGGTCCATGTATGAGAAGACTGAAAGTGTGAAGGGAGGTGGTTGAGTACCCATCCCTGGAGGTATTTCAAAGAGGCAGGGATGTGGTAGTGAGGGACATGGCTTGACACCACCCTTGGTAAAGAGATTGGTTGGACTTGATGATCTTCAAGTTCTCATCCAACCCAAACAACTCTACCATTCTATGATCTTAAGAGAGACTCTTGGGGTCCTAATGAGTCTCTCTAGCACAGCAGCTCTGGCTTGCTCCCAGCAATGTGAACATTAAGAATTCTGCATATGTGAAGGAGGGCAGTTTGTCATATATTTTTGGAAAGCAGTTTAAAAAACTTGGCTTTCATAATGGGCATGCTGACAGCAACTGGGCTTTGCTGGCCAAGTCCCCCCAGATATCAACCGCTCCAGCATCGGAACTATTTTGACGTCAAAACGAAGCAGGCTATTTACTTTTTTTGAAGTTAAATTGAATCCAGAGAGCATCATGCCATTGCAGAGTTGGAGTCCTAGGCCATTGCTTCCAAATGAGCTGAGCAAGGTATAGGTTATGAACAACTCCATCAAACGAGGGGCCAGGTTTCATTCCTGTGGAAATCGAGAGCGATACCAGGCCAGTGATGCTGGAGCAAGCAGCAAAAGCTTTGCAGACTGATTTCCTTCTCACTCCTCATCATTGCAAATGGAGTTGTTGGCAAGTCAGTAATTTGTCAGATGTTAGAATCATGGAATCAGTCAGGGTTGTGAGGGACCACAAGGATCAGCCAGTTTCAACCCCCCTGCCATGCCCAGGGACACTCTACCCTACATCAGGCTGCCCACAGCCTCATCCAGCCTGGCTGCAAACACCTCCAGGGATGGGGCCCCAAACGCCTCCCTGGGCAACCCATTCCAGGGTCTCACCACTCTCATGCTGAAAGACTTCCTCCTTACATCCAATCTGCATCTCCCCACCTCCAGCTTTGCTCCATTCCCCCTATTGCTGTCACTACCTGATAGCCTAAAAAGTCCCTCCCCAGCTTTTTTGTAGACCCTCTCCAGATCCTGGCTTCAAGGCTCCATCCAGACCAAAATGCTGTCTCCATAGCAGTGTGAATAGGCACAGCTCAGGACATGATGCACATCTGGAATGATGAGTTTCTTCCTCTTCTGCCTAATAGAACACAACCCAATCAGCCTTGAAACCAGAAATTCTTCTCATATTTGACCAGAGTTATTTTAAAAGACCCTTCCCAGAATTCAAAACAAGCAGTATAAATCTTCTTAAAAAAAGGTGCTTTTGGAAAGGGACCCCAAAAAAGAACAAATGAGGGAAACTAAAGAAAATGCCCTGACTTCACAGACATGAAATCAGGTGCTGAAGTGTGAGGACCAAGTTTATTTATTTCCTGTAGCATCTGTATCACCCTGGTAGGTGTTGTGGACTCGCTGAACAGTGGCAGCTAAATGACACCTTGTATGTTTTCAATCCGTGATCAGTGCCACCAGACTGAGAACTCAAAAGATGAAGCTTCCACACTGTGGTGGGTACCAATGGCTTCTTGAGTGGCTACCTCTCTTCTCCCACTGTTTCCACCTTCACAGAAACACAGAATGACAGGGGTTGGAAGGGACCTCTGGAGATCATCTAGTCCAAACCCCCTGCCAGAGCAGGGTCACCCAGACTAGGTTGCACAGGGACACATTCAGGTGTGTTTCGAATGTCTCCAGAGATTCAAACTCCACCACTACTCTGGGCAGCCTGTTCCAGTGCTCCACCACCCTCAAAGAAGTTCCCCTTCATGTCCAGATGGAACTTCCAATGTTCAAATTTGTGCTCATTACCTCTTGTCCTGTCACTGGGCACCACTGAAATAAGCCTGGCCCCATGACTTGCTGTGTTGTCATCAACTTAATTTAATGATCACAGGATCATAGAATGCAGTGGGTTGGACAGCAGCTCTACTCCAACACCCCTGCAATAAGCAGAGACATTCTCAACTAGATCAGGTTGCTCAGATCCCCATCAAGCCTGACTACTTTGCCTGTGCAGAGTGGGAACTCTCAGATTTGCTTTAGGTTTCTGCTCTGGAGTTGCCAATCCTACCTGGGACTGCAAATACTAGCAGCATATGAAAAATGACAACTGAGTGATAAAGTCCTGATTCTTTACATACAGACACCTGGATGCCAGCAAGGACAGAAGATCTGGTGGAGCCAGTTCTGGATATAAATGTTCTTGGATGTGAAGTGATGCAAGAATAGGACCACAGTAATTTAATATACATTGTTCACAGGCTCACAGGATATCAGGGGTTGGAAGTGACCCAAAGAGATCATTGAGTCCAAACCCCCTGCCAGAGCAGGACCAGATAATCTAGCTCAGGGCACACAGGAACACATCCAGACAGGCCTTGATAGTCTCCAGAGAAGAAGGCTCCGCAACCTCTCTGGGGAGCCTGTTCCAGTGCTCTGTCATCTTTACAGCAAAGAGGTTCCCCCTTGTGTTGAGCTGGAACCTCCTGTGCTGCAGCTTCCATCCATTGTTCCTTGTCCTATCCCAGGGAGCAGTGAGCAGAGCCTGTCCCCCCACTCCTGACCCCCAGCCCTCAGAGATTTATAAACATTTATTAAATCCCCTCTCAGTCTTCTCTTCTCCAGATTAAGCAGCCCCAGGTCCCTCAGCCTCTCCTCCTCAGGCAGTGTTCCAGTCCCCACAGCATCCCTGTAGCCCCCCGTTGGATGCTCTTCAGCAGATCCCTGACCCCCTTAAACTATGGAGCCCAAAACTGAAGGCAGTATTAGAGATGGGGTCTCACCAGAGCTTCCTGCAACCTTTATGTGTTGTGTGTTTTAAGCTTCCACAGGGTTCCAACCTGGAATCATAGAACTGCTGAGGTTGGAAGAGATCACTAAGTCCAACTGCTCACCTGGAGCTCGCAATCACTACTGCTGAGCCATGTCTCTCAGCACCACATCCATGCATCTTTTAAATCCCTCCAGGAAGGGTGACCTCACCATTTCCATGGGCACTGCCTGGCCCAATGCTTGATAACCCTTTCTGTGAAGAAATGTTTGCCTGACACCCCAACCTGAGCCTGCCCTTGTGCAACCCGGGGTGGTGAACTTAGGGAAACCTGAAGTCTCTTAGCCTTGTGAGAAAGAAATCCTCCTTCTCCTTGTGAGCACAGCAGAGAAACAGCTCGTGCTGGTATTTTAGAAACAACCCCAGGAAAAGCTGTTTGGCAGGTCAGAGCGGAGAAGTTAAGACCTGCAGCCCCCATTGCAGCAGTAACAAAAGCTGATAGCTGAACAAAAAATGTTATTGTTTGGCCGGGAAGCAATTAAGGCAGCACTGGCAGGGCTCAAGTGAGAATGCAGCTCCTCAGCCAGCTATAATTACCTGCTCTTTGCCAAAGTTGCCATTAGAATAAGGACACTGTCATGACTGAAAACCCCAATTAGCTAGGATTTGGAGGTCTGCAAGGAGCTGCTGTGCTTTTAAAGGGCTACACACTGGTGGTGGTTTGGCAGCTCCCTGTCTCCCCCCCACCCACTTTGAAATAACCCTGGCTAGAACTCAGTCGGCTGGAAGTTAAGGAAATTAAGCTTTATATCTACAGCTTTGCACAATGTACAAGCAGATATATGACAGATATATAATATACGACATCTCTCTCTATATATATATATGTATATATATATATGACATATATACAACAGATATTTACAATATACATGACAGATATATCATATATAGAATCATATATATATATATCATATATATATCATATATATATATATATCTCATATATAGAATCATAGAATGGTTTAGGTTGGAAGGGACCTCAAAGATCATCCAGTTCCAACCCCACTGTGCCATAGGCAGGGACACCTCCTACTAGAACAGGTTGCCCAAGGGCTCATCCAACCTGGCCTTGAACACCTCCGGGGAGGGAGCAGCCACAACCTCCCTGGGCAACCTGTGCCAGTGTCTCACCACCCTCACTGTAAACTGGAGCTAGGCTCAAGCATCCCACAGGGCTTCCGTGATGTTGAACTGCCACTGCTGAAGACATGGAAGACTTGGATTCCATTTATGTTATTTATTTATTTTTTTTATAAAGGCTTGTTCATGGTGGAATAATTTCTCTGGCTGAATTGGACCCACATTGCATTGTTTTTCTTTCTCTTCCATGTGCTTTCACACCAAGAGCAAATTTCTCCCTCTACACGGAATAAAAATGAAGTGTTGGGGAAAGAAAAAGAAATGTGGCTGTGATTAGACTGTGTTTGTGTCCACAATGGACAGATGAAAGCAATAACACAAGGCTGTTATTTTAGTAATTATAACCCCAGAATTGGTAATGATTTAAAGGCTGACTTGGTAAGAAATATAGAGGCAGCGTGCTCTGGAGAAGGTTCCAATGGAAGGATCAGAACCTGAGATTAGTGTTCAGTTTCTTGAGATTGCTTTTATTTTGTGGAATCCAGGGACCCAAACCAGTGGTTTATTTGCGTGCTGAAGTCACACTGCTACCTCTGGTACTCCAACTCTCAGGTTGTGATTTGAATTCAACTCCCTGGGTGGCTGTTGTGTGATTTACATGCTTAGAGATGGAGAATGGCCCACAGGCTTTGACAGCACCAAGAAGTCCTAAATAGAAAATAAAGAGAATCATGGAAATGTAGAATTGTGGAAACATGGAATCACAGATCATAGGAATATAGAACCACAAAATGGTGGAGGTTGGAAGGGATCTCTGGACATCATCTGCCCCAACCCTCCTGCTAACACAGCTTCATCCCAGAGCAGGTCATGCAGGAACACGTCCAGGTGGGTTTTGAAAGTCTTCCAAGAAGGAGGCTCCACAACCTCTCTGGGCAGCCTGCTCCAGGGGTCTGCCACCCTCACTGTAAAGAAGTTTCTCCTCATGTTGAGGTGAAAGCTTCTATATTCCAGTTTGTATCCACTGCTCCTTGTCTTATTGCTGCTGACCAGTGAAAAGAGATTGGCTCCAGCCACTTGACACCCACCCCTCAGATATTTTATAGACACTGCTCAAATCTCCTCTGTCTTCTCCAGACTAAACAGCCCCAGGTCTCTCTTCATAGGGGAGATGCTCAAGTCCCTCAGTCATCCTGGTGGTTCTCCACTGGACTCTCTCCAGTAGGTCCCTTTCTCTCCTGAACTGGGGAGCCCAAAACTGGATGCAGTATTCCAGGTAGGGGCAGAAGAGGGGGGAGAAGAACTTCCTTAGACCCGCTGGACCCACTTTTCTTGGTGCATCCCAGGATGCCATTTGCCCTCTTAGCCGCAAGGGCAAATTGCAGTATGGGATCAGTTGTCTGCTGTGGATTTGTACCTGTGTGCTTGAAAATACAGCTTGAGCTCCACTCAGGTTTAAAACCAGTGGACACTCTATGTGGAAGATCCAAACTCTGCCTCAGTAATCTGCACTAAGCCACTTCCTCAGCTCATCAGCTTCACCTCTTAATTACGGTAAGTAATTGTTCATTCAAAGCACATCATAACTGTATTAACTTTTTATTGGGTTGCTTGGTATTCATATAATTAAAATTGATAGCCTGATTCATGATTTTATTAATGAAAGCCTAATTATGCCTCTGTTTTTTTAATAATTCCTCAATGCAGATAGGAATAAGATTTCTTTAGGCTGCAGGCTCAGAAGAGCACTGTGGGGCATGGTTTAGTGGGCTTCAGTAAGCCAACACCACCATGCCCACTAAACCATGCCCCACAGTGCCATGTCCACAGACTTCTTGAACATCTCCAGGGATGGTGACTCCATCACCTCCTGGAGCAGACTGTTCAAAGGCCTGACCACTCTTGCAGCACAGGAATTCTTCCACCTATCCAACCTAAACCTCTCCTGGCACAACCTGAGGACACATTAGGCATGAGAACATGTTAGGAATGTCTCCGAAAGGCCCTTTCATAGTTGTGAGGGCTGGAAAGGTTTGCAGTGATAAAAATCTGACTATCTAGAGAGCATCAGCCCCAAAGTCCCACCCAGCATCCGTGATGTTGAACAAGACTTCCCGTCTACAGCTGAGCTGGTGGTGGTGGGGGGCTTCAGAAAGACACACCCTCTGAATTTTAAGAAAGATCAGAAGAGTAAGCCATGATCAGAAAGAAAAACCCAACAACTTTCATTCATTTAGAGAAAAATGTTATCACAGTGAATCCAGGATTGTCCTCTTTCCTTGTGTTTTCCTTTCTCTCCAAGCTAATAACTTCCATATAGCAAATACTGCCACAAAGACCAAATTAAATGGGGTCATGAGGGAAAAAAAAAAAAAAAAAAAAAAGAATGAGGGATTTCCTGAACTAAGCAGAAACAGGCTAAAAGAATGCCAAATGAGTTTGAAAAGGAATTTTTCACTATGCTGGACTGAGCCCTGCCCACAAGTAATGGCAAGTAAGCTGTTTTCCTGGCAAAGGACTACACTGGACTGCAACCATGGGCTCAGTAATTGCTTGGACCTCTTGATGATGAAACATCTTGGCTTTCTTTGAAGAGAAACACAGCTTTGGGCTGTGTGGGGAGAGAAACAGAGGATCCTGGACCTCAGTGTCTGAGGCAGAAACCTTGGGATATTAAAAGCTCATCTGAAAGGCTCAGTCGCTCCTGACTCTGTCTGTCTCCCACTTCTGCCTGGGGGAGAGTGGCAGATGGGAGAGACCAGGGAACAAACTGCTGGAAAATATCTCACCAGTGCCACTGATGTAGAAAAGAAAGATGGGCAAATGACTCATTGGAAGGGGCCAAGGAGAGCTCCTACACGGTGCCGTAGCTGTGGTATTACACGAGGGACATTTAATCTGGCAGTCCCAGGGCTGTAGTCCTGGGGCTTGTCATATGATGTGGTGCAGTGCTGCAAGGTGGCCAACATCTCCCAGCTGAGAACAGGCTGAGGGAGCTGAGGCTTTTTAGTTTGGACAAGAGGAGCCTGGGGGTGGGGTTATAAAGATGTTTATAAAGATGATCAGAGGGCTTGAGCACCTCTGCTAAGAGGACAGGCTGAGAGAGTTGGGGCTTTTCAGCCTGGAGAAGAGAAGGCTTCCAGGAGACCTTATAGTAGCCTTTCAGTATCTGAAGGGAGCCTACAGGAGGGCTGGGGAGGGACTATTAGCAAGGTCTTGTAATGACAGGACAAGGGGGAATGGGTTTAAACTGGCAGAGGGGAGATTGAAAATGGATGTTAGGAGGAAGTTCTTGACAGTGAGAATGGTGAGACACTGGCACAGGTTTCCCAGGGAGGTTGTGGCTGCTCCCTCCCTGGAGGTGTTCAAGGCCAGGCTGGATGAGGTCTTGAGTGTCCTGATCTAGTGGGAGGTGTCCCTGCTTATGGCACAGGGGGGTTGGAACTCGCTGAGCTTTGAGGTCTCTTCCAACCTAAACCATACATCCAGGCAGGTCTTGAATATCTCCAGAGAGGCAGAATCCACAACCTCAATCATACATCCAGGCAGGTCTTGAATATCTCCGGAGAGCAAGACTCCACAACCTCCCTGGGCAGCCTGTTCCAGTGTCCTGACACCATGACAGTGAAAAAATAAAAATCCCTCCTCATGTTTAAATGAAATTTCCTGTACCTCAACATCCACCCAGTGCCCCTTATCCTGTCCGAAGCAGGTCTCCACTCCCAGTCTGTGCATCACAAGTGTGTGGCAAGAGCATCGTGGTGAGCAGCTATTAACCAGTGCTTAACGAATGCTAAATAACAATGACATTCACAGGACTGCATCATGAATTTATTATGATCTGGGCTATTACAGAGAATACAAAATGAAACTGTAATGAAGGGACACATTCTATTTTTTTTTTTTTTTTTTT
>VWZI01007563.1:0-27985 GCA_013396835.1 Psilopogon haemacephalus
AAACAGTAAGAAATCACTAACTTTATAGCTTTGGTGGTTTCTGCGATTTCAAAGGCTGAACTGCAACATGTCACAGTGCACATGTCCATTATCATAAAAAAAGACTTATGTTGTTTTTAGCAGATAATGTGAAATTACATTGAATCTCTGCTCTTTACCATGATTGTTCCATGATAATAGAGCTGGGTTTTTATTTTGATTTGTTTGTGGGGGGTGGTTGGTGGTGTTTGGCTTGGTGGATTTTGTTTTGTTTCAGGTTTGGGGTTTTTTTCACCCTCTACTGAGGATGGGGAAGAGGCTGTAATTTCTGAATGCAATACAGTTCCATGAGAAATAGATTTATATGAACCTCCATGTAGGGCTTAGAATTTATTTCAGTTGTACTTCAGTCAGTAATCCTCCTCTGAAGTATACATAAGTATGCCGTACACAGACTAACCTAGAAGTGAGTTGTTTTCTTAGAGATCTTGTTTATGAAGTTTTCGTGCAAATATTAATCTGTAGTTAGCCATTAATCTTATGTCCTACAATGAAGAAGCCTTTTTGTGGTTAGTATAAATGTGGTTAGTATAAATTTCTCTACNCTAAATAGCTTCTGGAAATCTGTAAGAAACAAACAGAAAAGACAGCTTGTGGGAATTCTTAGTAACAATGGCTAAAGAGCCAGGAGTGCAAAAGGGCTGTTTTTAATCTGTAGGCCTTTTTCTAAAGAGTAGTGTTCTGTATGGTTGTTATTCAGGACTCGTATTGTTTGGGATGCACACAGCCATGACAGTTTATTTTGAACAGTCTAACAGGAGAACAGAATGCATAATCTGTTGTCTTTTTTTTTTTTCTTGAACTGCTGGAATGTGATCTTGCAGTTTGGAATTTTCTTTGGATTTGTGATTTTCTTTTCCCATGTATGTGGTCAGAATATGCTTCTCTTGAATGGAATCACAGTGAGTGGAATGGAGAGAAATGAAAGCTGCTATGAAAAGGAAAAGGTCCCTGTGTGTAGTGTTCTTGTTTATTAAGCCAAACAATGCTGCACCTTTTGATTTTGAAAAGGCATTAAGGAAAAGCGAGCACTGCCTCATGCCTTGCCATAGCATGATGTAACTAAATTAGCAAGGGAAAACTGTTTACTGCAGAAGTTTATAAGACTGTCTGTGTTGGAGGTATATTTTCACATGAAGAAGAAGGGTTGATAGTTGGGGACCAGATGAACTAGCACTCTGAGAGTGGAAATTTCAAATATGTGTACCTTAAGGAAACTACTGGAACATTTCATAGAATTGTAGTGAATAGACAAAAAGGGAAGCAGAAGGTACATTATATATACTTGTACAGCTTGTATATTAAGATTCAATTTCTGGAAACTTCTGTAGCTTCACAGGGTTTTGGTTTTTTTCCCCTCCAGTCCACTTACTGGTGTCCTGCATCTGTGAAAGTAATTTCTTACTCATATGTATCAACTTCCCTTTATGTTCTGCTGAAACAGTAAGAAATCACTAACTTTATAGCTTTGGTGGTTTCTGCGATTTCAAAGGCTGAACTGCAACATGTCACAGTGCACATGTCCATTATCATAAAAAAAGACTTATGTTGTTTTTAGCAGATAATGTGAAATTACATTGAATCTCTGCTCTTTACCATGATTGTTCCATGATAATAGAGCTGGGTTTTTATTTTGATTTGTTTGTGGGGGGTGGTTGGTGGTGTTTGGCTTGGTGGATTTTGTTTTGTTTCAGGTTTGGGGTTTTTTTCACCCTCTACTGAGGATGGGGAAGAGGCTGTAATTTCTGAATGCAATACAGTTCCATGAGAAATAGATTTATATGAACCTCCATGTAGGGCTTAGAATTTATTTCAGTTGTACTTCAGTCAGTAATCCTCCTCTGAAGTATACATAAGTATGCCGTACACAGACTAACCTAGAAGTGAGTTGTTTTCTTAGAGATCTTGTTTATGAAGTTTTCGTGCAAATATTAATCTGTAGTTAGCCATTAATCTTATGTCCTACAATGAAGAAGCCTTTTTGTGGTTAGTATAAATGTGGTTAGTATAAATTTCTCTACTCCTGAAGATTTTTTCAAAGTGATGATGAAGAAGAAAAGTACAGAAAGAATTGATGTACGTCTTGCAAGGGAAGTGTGTGGAGGTGTGCTTACAAAGATAGAGAAGAAGGCTCAGAATTTCCAGCTATATTTAACAAACAAACAGTAGTAATTTGACCTGTGCTGCACTGCCATTGTGCTGGTGGGGAACAGTAGGAATATGCCAGGTAGAACCGTTCCTTTTCTGTGCAGTGAGGACTTAGATCAGTTTAAGATAATCAAGAAGTAGATGCCTTTCTTTTCCCTAAGTATCTGAAAGTATATGTGGAAACCAGAAGAAACAAGTTAAGTTTTATCCTCCCAGCTTGCTTTGTTCCCAGTTGGTTTTGTTCTTAGCAGCTGATTTACAGCTCATCAGAGTTCATTGGAGCTATATTTGGGAATACAAAGCCCATTTTTATTAGTTTTTAGTTCTGAAAGCCTTTTATTCTCGTCAAGTTCTTTGCAGTTTAGTCTGGTTTTCCTGTTGTGGTATCTTGTGCTTTTACATACACCATATACAGTCAGTGTTAGAAAGCACGTACAGCAGTTCAGTGCACTTGGATTAGCTTGAGCAATGGCAGTAGCAAATACTGAAGGAGATGTTGTAGTAATGCCTCCAAGGAATATGTTTATGAAGACTTCTGCATAAGATATATTAATTGGATCGAGTGCATGTGCATAGTTCAGAGTATGTGCTTGAAACATACGAAGTATTTATTTCAGATTTTCCTCTCAAAGCCGATTATCACTCTTAGTTATCATTTTGTGGATTGGAAAAGATGTAAAATATGAGTTTCTTCCTAGAATTGAGTTTTGGCATGTGATTTGTGAGTGCTTCCTAGCAATTTGCTTTCTTCATCTGTATAAAACCCCAAAAGAAAATGTCTGTCCAATTCACAGCCACAATGTGAGGGTTAGTTAACTCATGGAGGGCAGTAGGAGGAGTGGAAAGCCTGATGTCACTGCTACAGTCAGTTTGGAAGCTGGCAGTTGAAGTACTGCCCTGTTAATTATTATATGGCATTTCACGCTCTAGTTAACTAACTAGATTTCAGTGATTTTTCTGCTGGTCTTCTACCTGCAGGTTCAGGAGGTAGAGGTGGCGTTGCAAAAGGAAGTTTTACAAGCAATCCAGAAAGACCACGGCATGCCTTTTTCCTCCCCATTGTGACCTAAGGAGCCTTTTTCACATGGCAAATCATTTTATATGTTACAAATAATCACACAAATAAACATCAGTACTTGAGCTTGTGGAAACTCGAAACTTGATGTGTTCCGATCTGGACCCCTAGAGAACAGTGGCATGTCCTGGGAAAAGCATGACAAGGAAATTGGCTTAAGAAACTTAAGAAATGAGAGTGGGCTGTATAATTACTGAAGGGTCAGGGCTGTTCATCTCTTTGTGGTCTTAAGAAGATACTTCTGCAGCAGACTTCCTAAATGTTGATAAATATGAGTCTGAATTATCCAGACATCTGTCTCACAGTAATTAATTTAATTAATTTAATTTTGGATTGCCTTAGTTCTGTCACTATTAAGGTGTTTTGGAGCATGTGCATATATGGGTCGTTAGATGGGGATAACCCATGCTTATGTTGACTGTCTCTTCAGAATGAGATAAAGTGAGGGAAAGGAAGAAGGTCATTCCATTAATTTCTTATTAAAGTGGGAAAAACAGTAGTTATAAAAGTGATACAGTGGGATGTCTTCGCATTCCTTTCATAGAGTTCCCTTATGGTTTATGACTATTGCTTTCATCCTTTCATGCCTAAGTGCAGGTGTATTGATTCCCTGGTGAGTGGGTAGTAGATGGCAATCTGTGCTGCACTGCTGCTTCTTTCAAGAAACAAACAGAATAAATCTGTCTGACTGCAATCATGAGAAATTGTAGTAGTGGACTCAGAATCATAGAATGGAAGAGACCTCAAAGACCATCCAGTTCCAACCCCCCCACCATAGGCAAGAACACCTCCCACTAGATCAGGTCGCTCAAGACCTCATCCAGCCTGGCCTTGAACACATCCAGGGAGGGAGCAGCCACAAGCTCCCTGGGCAACTCATTCCAGTGTCTCACCACTCTCACTGTAAAGATCTTCCTCCTAACATCCCATTTACATCTCCCTTCTGCCAGTTTAAACCCATTCCCCCTCATCCTGTCATTACAAGACCTTGTGAATAGTCCCTCCCCAGCCTTCCTGTAGGCCCCCTTCAGATAGTGGAAGGTTGCTATAAGGTCTACTCGAAGCCTTCTCTTCTCCATGCTGAAAAGCTCCAATTCTCTCAGCGTGTCCTCATAGCAGAGGTGCTCCAGCCCTCTGATCATCTTCGTGGCCCTCCTCTGGACTCTCTCCAGCAGTTCCACATTCTTCTTATGCTGAGGGCTCCAGAACTGCACACACACTCCTGAAAGTCCTCATCTTTTATTTAAGTGCAGTGATACCTTCCCTTTACTGTGCCCCCTCTTCTCCCCATGCCCCTGTTTATCAGGAAATCTGAGTTAAACCAAATGTTTCATGTTTGCAATAGTGGATCTCTAGAGCAGCTAAAAGCTAGTGTGTTTTGTGCTAAAAAGAAAAGGTCATGTTACAAGTATTTTGATTGGTATAATAATGATAACACAATTAAAATAATTTTTTTTTTGTTTACTTCTTCCAGGCAGTGCTGATGAGTAACATCACAGTAAATGAAAGACTGATCCAGGGTCTACGAGGTATGTTGTGATACCCCTCCATATTTCTTTCATATTGCTTTTTAAGCTCCTTGGTTTCAGGATTTGGACTTTTCAAGTGTCTTCTGAGACAGCTGCCTTTCTTCACATCATGGGGATCATGCAGGAGCTGCAATGATCTGTATCTGCATAGTTCCCTTTCAGTGAAGTGTCAGATCATAGAATCATAGAATGGTTTAGGTTGGAAGAGACATTAAAGATCATCCAGTTCCAACTCCCCGCCATAGGCAGGGACACCTCCCACTAGATCAGGTCGCTCAAGACCCCATCCAGCCTGGCCTTGAACACATCCAGGGAGGGAGCAGACACAACCTCCCTGGGCAACATGTTCCAGTGCCTCACCACCCTCACTGTAAAGAACTTCTTCCAACAGTTGCTGTCTGAGCCGTGTGTGCACACTGTTGGCTCATCTTGAGCTTTTTATCAACCCAGACCCCCAGGTCCTTTTCCTCAGGGCTGCTCTCCAGCCACTTGCTACCCAGCCTGCATTTTTATTTGGGATTGCACCGATCCAAGTGCAGGACCTTACACTTGGCCGTATTGAATTTCGTGAGGTTGGCCTGGGCCCACCTCTCCAGCCTGTCCAGCTCCCTCTGGATGGATCCCTGCCCTCCAGCAAGTCGACTGTGCCACACAGCTTGGTGTCATCTGCAAACTTGCTGAGGGTGCACTCGATTCCTCTGTCCATGTCTCTGACAAAGATGTTAACCAGCACTGGTCCCAGCACTGACCCCTGAGGGACGCCACTTGTCACTGGTCTCCAGGTGGACATTGTGCCCTTGATCACTACTCTCTGTGTGTGACCATCCAGTCAATATATTGTTAATATATTTGGTGTTCATTCTTCCTCTTGCAGTAGATTCTTGCAGTCCTCTCTGAATGTACAAGTTCCTATTTTAAATAAGTAAAATTGGTCTAGATAATTTGTTTACATGTTGGTACTTAAAAATTTTTCTCTGCAATGTTTTGTGCAGAAGACTGGGAAATGGTTTCTAAGTGTTATAAACGTGTGGTGCCATCACATAGAGTCTTCTGTCAGGAAGAATATTCTTAGTCACAGATGTCTCTGGTTTGGGAGAGCATAACTGTAAAGTGCATGTTATTCAATGAAGTATTGTAAGCTTGTCTTTAATGGCTCATAAAGAAGAATGCCATTTCATACTGTGTTCTGATCAGTATTTCACAAAGATTTCATGGGCTGAAACTCAACAGAGCAAGGGTTTGCCAATGAGTTCAGAGTATTCCTTATGAAGGAGGTAAAAAAAAAAAATCTGTATGACACCAGTTTTGCTGATATGTTAGGTTAAAAGGCTGTTCTTATGCAATCCTGTGCATCTTTGGACTATAAACACAACTATTACCTGTGTGCCTGTATAGAAAATGTAATGAGCGTGACTGTAGTGGGTTTGCAGTTACCTGCCCCCCCACCTTTTATAAACCCTGGGTAAAACTCAGAAAAAACACTGGAAGTTAATAAATGAAGCTTTATATTTACAGCAATGCAAATATACAAGCAAATATTTAGAATATATAACAGACATTTACAGAAATATANCAAGGCAGACTGGCTATATGGATGTTTTGAGAACATTTCTTAAAGCAATTTTTTTTTTCTCTGTCTCAGTAAAACTTGGTGAAGTGACACAATGTGTTTAACTCTCTCTCAGCCAATAGTCTAATTTCTCACTCAAATCCTCCAATTAGCTCAGACCAACATAGTGACAGATGGACTTAGCATGCTTACTATCAACTTGCTGTTTGACATTTCTATTGTAATATATGTAGGTATATATATATATGTGTGTGTGTCTGTGTATTTTAATACTTATTTTAATCTTCTATGGTCAGAACACTTGAAAGAGTTGCAGACAGAGTATGGAAAGCTACAGCTGGATGTTTACTGGTTTCAGAAGAACCAGACTAGCCTTCAGAAGAAGTTCTCATATGACCTGTAAGTATGTTCTCTCTAAAAGATGGCTTCTGAAGTTGTAGGTGACATGGTAATAAACCAGAGTATTCTTATGATAGCTATAAATTGTTAATAAGTGTTCATCAGTAGAAAGTAGCACCTGGCACATCTAAAATTGCACACACTTGCTCTTACCACACTTGGCATCACAGTATCCACAGGTTTTCCTATGCTTTTTGATGCTCCTTCCACTGCAGGTGTGTAGTGGTTTAGCAGTTACCTGCCCCCCCCCCCCACCTTTATAAACCCCAGCTAAGACTCAAAAACACTGGAAGTTGATAAATGAAGCTTTATATTTATAGCAATGCACAATATACAAGCAAATATTTACAAAGATATAACAGATATACAGATATATACAGTGAAAAGGTTATACAGACACCACACCCCTCCCGGAGACCAAAATCCCCAAGAGAGGGTAACCAAATGCCCCCCTACCACCTTTCCCCTCTTCCCCAGTCTTATCTCGCCACCAGTTGATGCTGCAGATAAGCTGAAGCAGATTGTCCAGGGGGATTAGTAGAAAGGAGTTAGTAGTTTTACTCTGAATTAGCTAAAAGACAGAGAGACAAAGGAGACAAAGGAGAAGCAGCTGCTGCGCTGAATGGTCAGAAGCCCTCTTGCTAATCTGGTTGTTTTCAGAACAGTTCTGAAAAACAACTTTTTTTTCTTTCTCAGCAAAACTTGAAGTGACACACTGTGTTTAACTCTCTCAGCCAATAGTCTAATTTCTCACTCAAATCCTCCAATTAGCTCAAACCAACACAAGGTGTAAAAAGGCAGCAATAATATCTTGTAAGAGTGGTGGGGGGAGTGGGGGTGGGGATTGAAACAGGAACAGGCTAAACTGAAGAAGTTTAAGAACTAAGATACACGAATATCTGATGAGCAGTTGCACTTCCTTGTGTTACCAGAGGTCACAGCTGTGTGTTCTGCATTACAGTTACATCACATTTTTCGTTGAGATTTCACACTGCCATGGGGCGTGAATAACTGAACACAAGTATGCATTGGTCTCCTTGCACTAAATACAAATTTCTGGTATTTCTGGGAGTTTCTTCTGGGTTCTTTTGGTTCAGTTCATGTTCCATCTATATGTCTTCACGTCCTCTGGTGTGTAGGTAAACTAGAAGAATGTGCTGTTTGCATGGTCTCATGATGATTTTCCACCAAAAATGTAACTGGTGTACTGATACATGTTTTTCCAGCAGCCACTGCTTAGACAGTTTTTTTTAACAATTTTAATTAAAAGCTCAACATGGCAATCAAACAATATGAATTTTTCAGGCCAAACCTTAAAAAGTACTCTTCCCCCCTCCCGCCTGTTTTTTTCTTTCATAGAAATAAAGTATTAATGCTTTTGCAATGCTTATTGGTTACTAGTTGGTATTGTAGTCTTTATTTTTTAGGGCATTTTTATGTATTTAATAATGATGACTCATGATAATGAGTAGAGAAGGATTACTTTAGTGAAGTTTTAGTAATTTAAGACTTCTAACACAAAAACAGAAGGAATATGGATGCTAAATGGTTATGAACCTAGGGTGCTTTTATGCCCCACAAGCTTGTTGTGTACCATGGTTGTAAAGCACCATTTCTTTGCTGTTCAGTTAAATAACAGATCTAGGGCTCATGGACATCTGATAGATCTTTACTGTGTATGTGTTTGCCAACATCCTCTTTGCAAGGCTGAGATCAGCAAGAACAAAGAGATCTTGTAGGCATGTGTGTGTGCTGTGTAGTCATGCTTTACATGATAGGTATGTTCTTGAAGCACTGAATTGATGTACATGTGCAGGGCAGTGACACAAACCAAACGTAGCGAGTCTTTTTTCTGCAAGGTTGGGTTTATTTGGTGTAGGTGCTTCTTTGAAAATCCTGCTATGTGCCAAAAAAACCCCAAAGTCTGTTAATTAATTTGATATTTGCAACCCTGATAACTGTAAGAGCGTGAATGCACAAGAAATCCTTTTTGAGAGAGGTGTGTTGTGGTTTAACCTCAGCCAGCAACTAAACACTGGATAGCCACTCTCTTGCTCCTCCTTAGGAAGCACTGATTATTCTGATGATTCCCTCATGAATTAATATTCACAAAATCATACTTTAGAGTATAATCTAGTAAAGATAAAATGGTAGTAAAGGTAATTAATATGTCATTTCATAAAAGTAATTATTTTGCCAGGTCATAGCAGATCTGTCTGCCACTTTCCTCCTTTCTGAGTGTTGACTACATAACAGATTCTTCATTTATAAATAGCAGGGGTGGAGAAGGATGAATGAGCAATGAAAGTGAATGATTTGCTGTCATAGAGGCACATGTCCTGAAAATTCCTCTGGATTAGGTTATTTGCAATTTAAGAAATTAGAAAATACTTGTCAGTACCAGCTACTGTTACACCAAGGGTATTAACACTTATGTTTCAGTGAAATGGAAGTAAAACTTGCAGTATTTTGACCAGTGTTGCATGCAGAAAGGTGTTTGACAGATCTACAGCTGATGGTATGCATTGACCTGAAAGTAGCCTGAAGTGGAAAAAGAGAAAGGAAAAAAAGGATTTGAAAACCCCAACAGACTCCTTTGCTGGTGCATACTTGGCATTGTATGATGACTGGTTTCTAAGCTTTCTGCTTTCTCCATGTGTGTTACGTGGTAATGCTTACGTGCTTTCTTATTTGCTAGATCTTCCTGTAATATAAATTGAAAGTTACAAATTAAGACAGTGAGGGAGAAAAGGGTGATCTTGCTTGGATGGCAGGTTACTTTCCCTGACAAACCCTGCTTGGCAGCACTCCTGGGATTTAGACAGGATCGAAGGCACAGCCACAGAAGGGAAAAACACTGCTGCACACAGCAGCTTTGGGCATACCAGAGGTTATGAAACTGTGAGGGAAAGGCAAGCTACAATACCGCTAACAGTACCGTGTAATTAGTGAAAGAATTTAAAAGATACACAATACTTGCATCTTTAGGAAATACTCATTTTGAAACTTACAGCTATCTACTGGTAAACTCTGTTTCTGTAATACCTGTTTTGTTACGCTTTGTAGCACTGCACTTGGTGAAATGCTGATAGTGTTCATTTAGCTAGCAGTAGCTTATTGCAACCAGTGCCTTGCTGTTTCCTCTTCCTAGCTAAAATCTAAATCCACAGCTGTTGTTTCATTAGAAGTGCTTGAAGGATCGAAACTGATTTTGACTTAATGGAAATTCACTGGGTGGTGGAAGACAAGAAAATACACATAGCTCATTGAGCTGGTCTAATATAAACAATTAAAATTATTTTTTTCCAGAAGAATTTGGACTGTCTTCACCATAATGTTCTTCTTAGATTAACAACCCCTTTTTTCTTACTGTTAATACAATTTTTAAAAGGAAAGGAGAAGTAAATAATTTTGTAAAAGAAAATTTTAGGAGAGAGCATGGATGAAAGTTAAAAACTGTTGATTTNAAACCCCAGGTATGATTTGGGTAATTTCTTTAATTTTTTTTTTTTTTTTTTAATACTTAAGGGGTTTTCTACCTTTCTGCTATCTCCAACTGACATTAGCCCATCTCCTTAAGTTTTCCACACCTTTCCCTGACTTCTGTTGACTCTTTCTGGCATGTAGGAAATTAAATGAATCCAAGGACAGATCAGGGCAAGGCTGTGTAGGAGACTCCAAATCACTGTGTCTCTGACAAAGGCAGTGTTTGAGGTGTGATAGTGTGAGTGGCTGTCATAGTTTCAGGCCCAGACATAGCTAGTGCCACATGGCCATTCACACAACTGCTCCCAAAAACTTCCTCCTGGTAAGATGGAAAGGACAAATTCAGAGCAAAATGCAATAGATTAATAGAACAATAGAAAGAATGAGTGAACAACAGGAATAACAACAGTGGTGAAGAAAGTAATGAGTAATGCAAAATGCAATACCATTACCTGCATGAGTCAGTAGGGTATCAAATACCCACTGGTTGTCTCAGTTGGCTGTCTTGGCTGTGGCCCTACCCAGCTTCTTATGAAGAAATTTAACCCTATCCTACCCTATCCCAAGACAGTGACTAACTCTCTGTAAAGGCAGTGGATTATACCCACTTTGGCTAAGAAAAGGCTACTAGATGAAACCATTTGATGACTTCAGAAGTGGACACAGTAAAGAACCAAGGACTGAAATTGGGTTTTGCAAATAGCTGGAAATGGGTGAGAGAAAATGGCTGAAGCATCTGACCAGAGACCCTTGGTTCCTGTCTGTGTCCAGACCTGTATGTAAAATGGTGAGAGAGGCATCTGCTGAAGTCTGTGACCTTTAATCCTAGGAACTGGCATTGTATGAGAGCTACAAGATGGACGAAGCATTAGAGGCAGGAAATTCTAACCAGTTACCCCTTTATTTTAAAGATAAATTTGAAAGCTTTTTTTGTCAGTACTTTTTATCAACAATGTCAAATAAAAGTAGTAATAATGGACTTATAGTAATAAGTAAATAAAAAGCCCATAATTTAGGAAAAGGTACACTTGTTGGACAAATACAGCTTGTTTAATGACAAAACGTAAATACTAGCTACTTACTAGAGTACATGATAGAGAAGTGGTCAACTTAATTTCTAGTGTGGCATTGCAGCAGATTTTCAGTACAGTTACTTGCACTAGATCCCTTTTTTTGATTTCTGTTTTGTGGTTTGGGTGGCTTTTTTACCATTTCTGGTTTGGAAGAGAAATAATCCTAGAGGGAACCTTGAGGCATTTGATTGAAGTCCCTTTGCAGGAACGTTTCAGTCTTCTGCCACAGATTCCATAGCCAGAGACAACCTTTCCTGAAAGTAGGCAACAGGCTAAGCAGGGTAGGCTATCTGTTCCCCTTTTCATCTATAGACGAGATGGTCTGAAGTGAGATAACCATTGATGTAGCTATCACCTAAATAAATGTTTCCTACTATCTGTGACAGTGTTTCTTATGTCTAGCTGGACACTTCTTAGTTGTTTGTTTGCCCAAGAATAACAAGTTTTTTGCTTGAACAAAAGCTGAGTTATTTGTCATTAGTGCAAGGTGGCCCTGGGGCAATCTGTATTTGTTTTCAGTCAGTGTTTTTTAGCTGGAATAATTGCAGTTTGTAGGATGTATGCCTTTATGTAATGGAAAGGTGAGAGTTAAATGCAGCAGAAAAAAGAAAAGTGGGACCTTGGTTGGTTAGTAAATGCATAGTTTTTCTTGCAGTTTTGTCTTTTAAGGAATGATACATACTTTTTGAGTTGAGAAATAATCAACATGTTCCAATTGTGGAGAAATGTGTTAATAGTTCTCTGACCCTTGTAGAATAAAATGTAGTGTTTCATGTGAAACACAGAGAACAGTAATCTCATTGTAAGCTGCAACTGGATTAAAGAAGGTTTGTTAAATTCTCCTGGTGTGTCATATTTGTCACATAGAGGCATCACTGCATTTTCAGCATTTTCAAGATGGTGTGGTACTTCATCATCAACAAAAATTTCAGTCCAAATGTATCTGAGTATGTTAGGATTTTATTTTCCCCTATTGAATTGTTACCCAACTTCCTCTTCCCTTTTCAAATCCGGGAGCAGTGACCAATGCTTATCTGTGTACATTGTACTTACATACAATGATGATCTGTGTACTCTATAGGTTAATACTCAGTTGCCAGCTGTGATGGAAACAGAACTCAAGCAGACTGACTTGGAAGAGCAGAAAACCAGTGAAGATGTACCTAAAGCAGTATCTGCAGTAAAAAAGACAGACCCACTGCAAGCTAAAGGTGAAATGGAAATCACTACCTTAGTAGCAACTGGTTAGGAGTGTTTGTAATTTAATCGAACATTTAAAATACATTCATGTATTAAGATGAAAAAAGATACCAGTATACTGAACTTCAATCAATTTTCCATCCATAGAGATAATATCTATTATTTTTTTTTCTAACATTCTACTGCTTCAGTCTTGCTGTAATTGACATGTTACATATAAAGGAAAAAACAAGTATTTACAAATATGAAGTCATGCTCCTCGTCTGAAATGGAGGAAAAACCCTGCTGCTTTTGGAATAAGTGATTTTCAAGCATGTTTAAAAGTTAATTTTATAATAGGTTTGACACATCTTGCTTGTCCCTGCTTACAGAAGTTAGAGTTAGGCCTTAAATATCTCCACATGTTTTGTCACTGAGCAAAACTGCAAGTAAGGCGAATTACATGTAGGGGATCAGATCAGCTGAGAACCTTTGGCTCTGAACTCTCAGAATCTGCTAATTAGAATGGATGTATCCTTGTTCATCAGTCTTGCATAGTATCACATGTGATAGAAATTCAACTTCCTATTGAATTATGACCATATGTTGTCTTAAACTACAATCTTGGAGCATGCATCTTTCATTTTAGAAGGGTAGCAGTTGAAAACAACATCTACATGTAGTTTATTCAGGAAAATTTTAGGGGTTTTTTAAGTTAAAAGTACATATACACAGGGAAAAAAGATGTGGTAGTGGCTGCTAAAATGTGCTCCTGCATTTGCTCTTCATATTTAAAAGTAAGAATAGCCATGATTTACTTGCAGATTAGCCTGTGTGACTATTTTGTCCTGAGGTATTTTGAACATCAAATCAGTTTTACTGTTAGTAATGAAAGGTAGTGCATAAAAACCTGGTGCTTTTTTAGCATGCTAGAATTTTTATTTAAACTGCTTCATTTCACCTGCCCAATTCATTAACTACACATACCAAAAATTTAAGTAGTTAGAAGGGGGAGTCTGTTGACAGTAAACACTGTTCATCCTTTAGCTATTCCCAGTAGGAAAAACATGAGTTGTTTCCTATTTGTCTTTAGAGCTGATGTGATTGGAAGACCTTTCAGAGGAAAAACGAGAATTGCATGACAAAGATAAATCAGTATTTATTAGGTTTTAACCTGTACCACCACTGAAAAGCGTTCTACTGAGAATTCTTTTTGTTTGCAGAAAGAATAAACAACCTAACTGATGTCAGAAACCAGGAGCATAAGGCAGAAGAGGAGGAGGTTTCTAGTCAACTGAAAAACCCACAGGATTTACTCAAGCCTGCTGCAGTTCATAAGGAGATGCTGCCTGAGTCACAAAAGGAGCTGAATCCACCTGAAGATGAGAAAACTAGGCAAGATGCATTACTGGTGGTGGAGCCACAGGCTGCCAGTGAGGAAATTGAGAGGGAGGACCTCCTAAATGATGATGCTAAGCAGGATGACTTGACCCCTGGAAAGGCTGGTCGGTAGCACATCACTTAATTGTTTTCATTTAATTGTTCTGGGAGTAGGGCATGGTTTCTGCAGCAGCAGTGGCAGCTGACCAGACTTAGTGTAAGGTTTCATAAAGGTTAGTGTTGAGCTGTAGAAAGTTCATCAGCCCCCAGCACTCTTCTAGAAGTCTCTAGGTAAAGATGGAGGCTTCTGGTTATGCAACATGGAGGTAGCAGGCTGGGTTCTTCTTACCACCATAGCAGCATTCCTGTCTCTCCCTCTCTACTGGCTGTACAAGGTATTTGGGGAAAGTAGCCCTGAAACTTCTGGATATTGAGGCTTTTTAAGAACATGATGCATTTGATAAAGATGAGCTAATCACACAACACATTGACCACAGAGATATTTTGCAGATAGTCTTTTTATACTACCTCTGTGTAAATGTCTATTTCAGAGGGGAAAAAAAAAAATCTATAATGAATAAAATTTGACCTAAGACTTTGAGTAACTGAAGTTTACTATTGTGAGTCTGCAAAACTGCAGATCAGGTTTGCTAATGGTGCTAATTTTTGGCATCTATCACATGAGACCATTTGTCTCCATAGCGCTGAGGAGCAGAGTACTGATGATGTGCCTGACCAAAATCTAGACATTTGTCTTGACGAACTTGGCCTCAGGTGGACCCTGCAGCCCAGAGTAATCAAGGGGAAGCCTTATGGCATAGCAGGAATCGATAATAATGAGCAATGATGTTAACATTGTTGAGAACTTGGCAGGGATAAATAAACGGCTCCAGAAAGATACTGGCCAGAGCTGTCCCCCAAAGTTGTGAAACAATTAAGTAGAAAAAAATAATCCAACACCTTAGTGCAAGAAAAAGCTTTTCTCTGTAGCCTATGAAAGGGCAGGAATTCTGTGAGCTAGAAAGACTAGTAGATTGCACTTCAGTTTTGATTGTTCAAAAAAATTGCCATACTTTACTGCATAAGTTCCTTGTATCCAAAGGAGCCTAAGGTAGAAAAATATTTCTTACACATTCTTTTAGCATCCTCTCTTTTTTGACTAGAAACAGCTTTCAATGGTTTTAGACCTTTAGATCTGTAACTCGAAATCTGTTTGATGTGGAGGTCTGAACACAGACAACAAAAGGCTAAAGTTTTTCAGACCTGTCACAGAGATAGATACTACTTGGAGGACTTGGCTTAAGCATGTTTGGAAACAGAGTCTCATCTCTCTTAACTGCAGTGTCCTTGTAGCTGCATGCTGTGACTTTATTTTTCTGTCTAGTTAACTGGAAAAAAAAATTGCTTGAGATGAGTTAATGACTGGGTAAATAAAGTCTTTTGTAGAAAAGTGTCAAGTTAGCCCATCATAAAATACTGGGATTTTTCATGCTATATTCACAGCTGCTTGATTGTCAGCTGACAACGAAGTGGGGAAGTTAAGGTATGTTTTAGGGGTAGTGGCTGCACATTTAAAAGCAACACCAGTCAAGTTTTCAGCATCTGGCTTTAGTAGTTTTACTCTTAAGACTGTCTTTTAATGTGTTATGAATTTGTTCAGTGCTTTTCCCATATTGTTCATCTCAGTGCTGGTCAAATTTTATTACACCTTCTGAATCCCCAAAGATTCTGTAATCTAATTCTTTAGACAAGATTAATAGCAAAAGGAGCTCTGAAGGTTTAACAGTTCAAAATGAGAATATGAAAACCTAAGCAGCAATTAATGTGTCAGCAAAGTAAATTCTGTTAAAGTAACTGTTTCTTATGCAGATGACTTCAAAATAATTAGTTCTATCATAACATTTTTGCAGACAAACATGAAAATGAAGCACTGAAGGAGGACAAGGATATTGATTACAATTTAGATGAGAATGAAGCTGAACCAGAAATGGACAAGCAAGCAGCACTTGCAGGAATTGAAAATGGTAAAACAGGAAGGAGAACAGTTTTAACCTAAGTACTATGTGCTGAAAAGTTGCAGATTTGGATGGTATCCTGCAGCAGATACAGCAGCTAATTTCTCTCATGGTGGCAGTTTGACTTATTTTCCATAAAGCAGCACTGAACCTACTGTTAAACACAGGCGGGGAGGGACAGTGGCTGTACAGTGCTTAGCAGTAGTTTCTCCTACTGTGTTCTGGACTGTAGTTTAGATAAGAACTGTTAGTCATTTCTGACTCTTAAAATGATTTCTCTTTTTATTTTTCCATAATTTGCTCAAAACCTTGAAGCTATGAAGAACCACTTACCTGAGCATGGTGAAGAAGGACAGAAGTGAACAAAGGAGGTTAATGATACAGCTTAGTTGCCTCTTCACAAAAATGCAGTGATGATGACAGCAAAGTGATCTGAGACTGTTTTGATTCCCTTCTTTACAGCTTCATAGAAGTCCAAATGAAAGAGTATTTTCTTGTGAAGTTGTAGTACTGGTTCAGTGGTGGAAAAAACCCAACAAAACAAAAAAAAAACTAACACCAAAAAACCTCCAAACCTTAACTCGTGGTGGCTCACGTTAAAGCAGCTTTACCTCTGCAATGATTCCTTTCTTCTTAACAATTACAAAATTAAAACCAGTTGGCAGTTAAGTGTAGTAAGTTCAATGCTAGATAACTTGTCCAGTTATACTACAACAGTGTGTTGATTTGTGGTAGGAGAGCAAGAGTCCTCTGCCAAGGATGGATCTCTCCCGAGTGATGAGGTAGAGAAATCCACATCAGCTTAAGAGAAGCCAACCTACCTTGATGGAAGACGGGAAAGATGAAAAATGTCTCGTGCTGCTCATAAAGCATGACTGTAGTCCTCAGCTATTACACAGTATGGTATTTTTCTGGGCCTCTGTGAAATTATTGATGTACACCCTCTGTGACCAGTCTGAAACACTGTCCTGGGTGTGTCTGTTGCTTCCTTTTGTTTATTTTGTTGTTGTTTTTTTAAAAGGGGATTCTAGCAATAGGTTCTTATGAAAAAACCAGCCATGAAGATTTCTCTGCAGCCTTTATTGGAGTCCTGTTCACAATATCAGTAGTATGGTATGATTCAGTTACCACTACCCTGTGCACGTTTCAGATGTAAAAAAACTTTTGGAATTTTTATGACAAAAGCCATCTGAAATGGTATACCAACTACTTTTTATTCCAAGCAACCTCTACCTTCTGCTTAAAAAAAGGCAAATGCTTGTCTTACAGAACAGCAATCATCTCAGTTGTTGAGTTTCTGCCAGACTGCTGAAAAAAGGTGAAACCAGATTATGCATTTATCAGACATCTCAGTGTCTCCCAGAGGTGCTGCTGTAGTTGTTGTGAAGTCCTGTGTTATGTACAATGTATCATGTTGCTGATCTTGTGTAGTCTTTGTCTTTTCTGTAACTTGTTGAATGCAAACTAAAGCCTAGCTTACTTGCAATAAAACCTAGAAGTACACTCCAGTACCACCACCCTGGCACCCTTGACAGCAGTCCAACCTCGATGGTGCTTAGCCAGTTGTTTTGAAGTGTATTTGTGTCAGTGTTCAAGACTGACACATGTTTGGATAAATCATTTTGAAGATGAGCAAGCCTTCATCCAGACATTTTGGGAAGAGAAAAACATGACTAGCCTTCCAACCAGCAATTCCATTTAAGAAAACAGAAATTTGTCTTGACTTGCCCTTAATGCACACTTTGTAACTGCTTCAGTGGCATGCCCTTCCTTGGCATACTCGTTCACAACTCCTGTACCTGAAGATGTCTAAATATACAAGTTGAAGGTTGGTTCTTTCATGAATGTAAAGTATTTCTGCTGTCAGCCAAGTGAAAGGCAGAGCCTGTTAAGCTTAAATACATAAACATTTCTATTAAGACTTGCCCTGTGTTCCTCTAAGAAAAGCACTAATTTGTGAGTTCCTGGTTAGTCTGTTCTTTCCACCCTTTAGGTTGGTCCAGCCTGATTTAGGCTATGAAAAGTCAACACAACAGGGAAAAGACATTCTTGTAAGCAGGACAGAGAGCTATGATCATCTCTTCTAGGTGGCAAGGAGTGGAAGACCGGGGCTCTTAAGGCTTGGTGTTTTTGCTGACAGTAACATTTTTAAACATTAAAATGTTTACCCAGATCGTGAGTAAAAGGGACATTTTAGTAGGACTTTTACTGTAAAAAAACCTACATCTGAGAGCAAGTTAATCAAGAGTTTAATAGTGACAGTTAAAGAGCACAAAGTCAGTATAAAATGTACAGCAAAACACTGTATCCAAGTTAAATGAATGGCATTAACTTGACACCAGTAATACCACAAACAAAACGCCCAAACTCCTTGAGGGAATTCCTATATGGTCAGAGAGCTATTTTAAAATTACTTCTTTTGGCTCTGTTTCTGTACAGTACCCAAAGCTCAGTGGGCTCTTTGCTAGCCAGATGGGTGTCAGTCTCCATAAACAAGACCACCTTTATGCAAAGCAGTTGTTATACCTCTGACGGGAGAGTGTTTGCAAACCTGCAGAGCAATGTCCAAAAGCACACAGGAATACAATCTTACTCTCATGAAAATGTAACTATAGTGCTAGACAGGGGGCCTGTAGATCCACTACACAGAACTTTAGTTGAAGGACTGCCCATTGAAGAGATTTATTTGGAACTGTGACTTATTGTTGCCTCAGTAAAATTTTTAGTTGTGTGAGGCAGGGAAAACATAATTGCTGTAACCATCTCTCAGGGTTAAGTTAGTATTTGTCCATGATGTGAATTCTGTAAAAAACTAAGCCTGGTCCATTTGAGGTAATTTAAAAATAAAAATTACCTTCTCTGCTCTGTATTCACCATATTCTGTACAGTTGTTCTATTTCTAACATTAATGAAAAGGGGGAAGAGGATCAGACCTTTGTGGAACTTGGCTTCTCTTTGACTTGCTGCTGCCTTTGGGCAAATACAAAAGGTAGTTCTTGAGATTTTAAAAATCACAGGCTAGTGATTGTTTACAAGGCAGCAAGAGTCAAACAAATTCTTTGTGCCCTGCATTAGAATAAATTTGCTGCCTTGACTAGTACATTGTCCAGGATTTTCCTTGCTTTGGCAATGATGCAGAAGCATTCAAGTACACTGACCATAAGCAAACATATAAAATAGTAGTCCCCCTCCTCAGCAGAGAAATGGAGAAAACCATGTCTTAAGGGCAGTAATGCTGGTTAGCTCAAGAAGATCCAAGTAGCTGGCAGATAGTGGGTGTTCTACTTCAGAACTGCTTCACTGTTTTCCAGCTCTTGCTCAGCAGTGCTATTGCTTAGGTGATAGAGCTGAAACGGTGTTACTCCACAGTATAACTGCTTGGAGAAACACAAATGCCTTGCATTATCCAACTCATCATTATGGAGGAATTCATTCCACACCGAAATGAAGAACTGTCCTGCCCAACGCAGTCTAACCTGGAGGATTTGCTTTTATGGCCCAGGTAAAACATGGCAGCGTGGTTTATCAAAGAGCAACTCATGTTTGTAAACTTTTTTTCCACTAGTTGCTCAACACAACAGCTTACTTTTGTTATTTCATGTGGTTAGGCACAAGAACAACTGTTCCAGAAATGAAAAAGGTAGGTTTAAAGGTCCTCCTGCTCAGGATTTCTGCCTCTACTAGCCATTACAAAAGTAGGATCAAGCAATAGCAATGCAGTCCAAACAAGATAATCAGGTCATGCAAGAGCTGACTGAGCAATGGAACCAATTAGCAATGCCAAAACAACATCAAAATAAACTGGCAGAAATAGTTAAAATAGGCTTCTCTGTTCCTGCTACTAGTGTTAGTTACAGTGTTAACTATGCAGGTTCTCCACTGCCATGAAAAATAAAGAAACTGCAACTAGAAATAATTAATTTTGCACTATCTTGAAGGACTTTCGATATCTGAGACAAAATGCCTCCTAGACTTCAGCAAAAAGTCAACTGAATTCACTGCAGAGGGAGCTAAATGATCAATCTTAAGCTGCTCTCAATTTCTGTAGAGATAGAGTTTGAAGGTCTTGGCAGGAAAAGAAGCCAGTCTTTCTATTTGATGCAATTTAGACAACATGGAAACATGTAACTCTTCAAATGACTTTGTTCAAAGTACAATTTCAGGAGCTCAGCTGTGCCTACCAGACACAAGCTCTACTGCATTCTTTTTATTCAGTCACAAGCTTTCTGCCTAGAGCTCATTCGTAAAACCAAAAATCAATCATGACTGAAACTGTAATGAAGTCTATTGATACAGCATTCTTCAACGACACAGTTAAAAATCAACTTCTCCAGTAAATCTTTAGACAAACCACTTTAAAACAGCAGCCATCATTCAGATCACATAATGAAGGCAGACTACAGATTTTCCATGTAACTACTTTTATCCTGAAGATGTCTCTCAGAATATTTGGGTACAGTACTAGACAATTCATCCTGTATCTGGAATCTGGTGTACAATTGATGCTTCAGGTATCATAGAAGTATCTTTCAAACAAGCTTCACAACTGGAAAATACTTATGAGGTGAGAAGTCAAATTCTGGAGGAACCTAGAAGAGAAGACTGGAAGCATTACACAGCAGCACTAACGAATTTAGTACCTGAAATGAGGGACACCCTGCAGACACAGGAAAAAGTTTTTGAAGGCAGTACGTAAAATTGTGAGTCTGGAAATACTCCAATCCAGTTCCGGCTATGTCAGTCCTTCCCCAGTAGTGAGGGGTGTGTGCTGGTGTGCCTGTTCAGTGGACTGCTTCATAGTTCTATGGCTAGCCTCTGGACTAGTATTAAGGCCCCTCACCTCCCTGTGGCCATGGGCCATCCACTAACCCTAATCCTGACAGCCAATACTCCTGATGGTGTTTGCACCAGCTGCTGATAGACTGCTACTCCATTACCTATTTTTGCTCTTGAAGAGCATGTGTCACCCCACAGGCACCTCCCCATTCTTTTCCCAAAATACATATGGTGGAGACTCTTCTGCATCAAAACACCAGCAAACTATTTAAAACTAAAAAAGGGATTGTTGTTCTTCCAGTTCTATTAAGAGCGTAACTATGGCCTGAATCGGCTTATCCAGCTGCAAGAAGTTTACAGCAGCATTCTGTGTAACCCTACATTTCACATTCAATTCAGCTGGTGTTTTCTCACCTTGGAGTCCTTTTTGTGGCCTCCTGCTAGCAGCTTCATGACCACAATATTGGGCTTAGCAACTCTCAGAATTCGATTGATCTAAACACAAAAACAACAAGAAGTTTTCAAGTGATAGTACATGACCAAAAATTGTTTCAAAGGTAATATTCAAATAGTCTTAACAATACAGGAGTCCTCTTACACTGTAAGTTTAACAGATACCAGGGCATTTTGAGGTGTATCTGCTGGACTAATGAAATTTAATGAAAGGATTTTTAATGGTCAAGCTTTACTCAGACCACAGAAACCACTGCTTTCCATGCTTATGTCAAGAAATTCTTAAACTATGGCAAGTTCTGAGAGATCCAAATAAAGGACTACACAGACTCTAGCATGTACCCCCAACAATGCGACACGGTTGCAAAGGGGAAACTCAAGTGTCTTGACTAAGGGTTTTTTGCACAGAAGTGCTCTGCATACACTCGAACTAAGGCTAACTCGAATGGTTAGCCTTAGTCAGATAACTCATTTGTGAGAACTACCAGGAACCAAAGAATAGGCAGGTATTCCTAAATTCTCTAGAGAACCTAATCCCTAATCCCTACCTTCTTGCTCCAAAATACAAACACTTAGTTTTTAAGCTACAGATAGAGACGGAGAAATTGCTACCCGTGTTTAGAGTCCCATGCTTAGAAAACTGCTCCAGAAAAGAAGTGCTAGATTCAATCCTCTTTTCACTGAGATGACATGCAAACTTATTTTTCCACCTCTTAGGAGTACATGTGACTTACCAGATTCCAAATACGTGAGGCAGGCATGTCACCTTGTTAACACTGATACACTTTTAGAACAGGGCCAGAAGCCAACATGTGAGAAGGAACTAAATTGCCATCTAGCATCTAAGATACTCAATGGGGATAAGTTTCAGATCACTGTGTGCAACCCTGATTATGTTACCTAATGTACTGAAACAGACCACTGCATAAGATGCCACACCCTCCTCTGCCCACTCCTCAAAGCACTTGGATTAGTTCAGTGTTTTGAAAGAGTACACTTTGGACTTGTAATGGTTCAAAGCAAAACCAATGGGTTAACCTGTCTTGTCTCCTCCAACACCAAAGTGAGACAAAAAAGAGCAAGATAAGAAATTACTGAGCAAATCAGGTAATATATGCACACAACACAATTGTCTTTTTGCAGAAAAAGACCGACAGCAGAAAGCAGCAGTGAGCAGCAGGCAGACACGTGGGTTAAAAAAGCCCAAGCCAGATGTACTTGCCCATCCCTCCTTGTCCCTTTGCCATTTCAGCAGAAGAGCCAACACCCATAATCCCAAACCCAAAAGTAGCAATCAGAACACGAAGCCTCCCATGTTACAATCTTAACTTCAAGCCCCACAGTACCTTGCTCCAGCCAGCACCTCCATTTTGAAACTAAATTTATTACATGATCTCAAGCAGATCCATCTGAAAACATTCTTACAAGCATATACTTCTTTTCCCAGTATTTCAGTCTTACCTCATAGTCCGGATTAGGAATATTCTCAAGAATCATTTTAGCTTGCTGGAAGTGTTTGCTGGCTGCCATGTAGAGATCTGATGACTGAGGTGGTGGGCTGTACTTATTTAAATCGGACATTTCCTAGTGTATTATGGAAATATATAAACGTGTATTAAAAGCAGTTGCCAACAAATTGTATCTTTATGACCTTAAATGAAAGCATGTGGCTATAATCAGAAAAAAGGACATGTCAACCAAGTATTTGAAAAATAAATACTGACATCAAAAACATTTTAAATGGCAAATACCTAGCAGCAATGTGATACTTTATTACTGTTAGTGCCACAAAATGTAATTAACTTTTCATACTCATTTATAAACTAATTCTTCTCCCGAACAGCTTGTCTTCCATTTGCTTTAATAGTACTACGTAGCAGGGGGTGAAATTACATTAAAAAAAAAAAAAATAAGAAGTTTATGTTGTTTACTCAAATCAAGCTTACAACAAGCAAGATGCTGAAATGTACAAAACAATTTTATATAATTTTGATACTTCCATAAGTTTTGGGTTTTCTCCATTATTAGGGACAAAAAAAACCTTCAATGACAAGGAGGAAGCCATGACAGTCTTAATTTCCACAACTGTTCATACCACTAAATGAGGAAAAGTTACTGACATACAAAATAGTAGTTTCATTTCAGACAGACCTTTAAAACTTTAAAAGTATGGCCATGAGAAATCTAAAAAGAAATATTCAAATACCTGCACCTGAGGCAGAATAATCCCACAAACCATTAGAGGCTAACAGCAGGTTGACTAGCAGGGTTACTGTGGCTGCTGAGTTGAATATAAGCCAGCAAGCTCCTAGTTATTAAAAACCAGACAAGCTTCACATGGGACTATACAAGCAGGAGTATGGCCAGCAGATCTGAAAGATGGCTAGAGGCCTAGAGCAAATTACAACAAAGGAGAGGTAAGTGCACCTAGACTTTTCAGTTCAACAAGGATGCTAATGGATAACTGCAGCAGCAGTCTACAACTACCTGAACAGCAGTTAGAAAGTTGTCAGAAGACAAAACACTCCTTGTTAATAGCAGACAAAATAACATGAAGATAGAGGCCACAAATTGGAGCTTGGATAATTCAGACTGGACATGAGGCAAAAAGGTGAATAGCCTAGCCCTCAATTAGGTTATCCAAGACTAGTGGACCAGAAAAAGTAAATGTGCCAAGTTAACTAAAGGTTAGAAAATCTCCATCCATCGATACTTTCATATTTGGAGAAAGACAAGACTGCTGTGATCTACAATGCTCCTTCAAGGAGACTGGACAGACAGACCTCACCTAGTCCCTTGCAACTAACGCTCTGGTGATTTAACACTCAAAATCACTTCAGTTTGATGTTGTTTACTTGCTGCAGAGATAAAGACATACTGCTATGTAAACCACAGCCAGAAAGTATGACAACAGACTTGGAAGAGATGTTATTTTCCTGCAAGCCAAGCATCTCAAACTGCCAACATCACAGCAATTTTTAAACATTCAAGAGTCTAATTTCAGTAAGAAATTAAAGCAATAGATCTTCCTTGCACACAATTGAAGTTTGAACTTGCTGACATTTTGAAGTGCTTTAATATGAACTTTGAGATATCAAAGGCTCTTACAATAACAACAATCTTTTAAAGCAGGTAAGCAAATTACTTTTATAAATAAAAGCATGAGTGGCACCATGTGTGTAAGGTCCTGCACCTGGTCAGTGCACTCCCAGCACAAATACAGGCTGGGTGGTGAATGGCTGGAGAGCAGCCCTGAGGAAAAGGACCTGGGGGTCTGGGGTGACAAAATAGCTCAATATGAGCCAGCAGCGTGTGCATACTGCCCAGAAAGCAACTATGTCCTGGGCTGCATCAAGAGAAGTGTGGCCAGCAGGGTCTGCTCTAATCAGACCCCACCTGGAGTACTGTGTACAGTTCTGGAGCCTCCAACACAAGAAGGACATGGAATTGTTGGATCAAGTCCAGAGGAGGGCCACAAAGGTGATCAGAGGGCTGAAGCACCTCTGCTATGAGGACAGGCTACAAGAGTTGGGGAGGGACTGTTTACAAGGTCTTGTAATGGCAGAATGAGTGATAATGGGTTTAAACTGGAAGAGGGGAAATTTAAACGGGATGTTGGAAAAAATTCTTAACAGTGAGGGTGGCGAGACACTGGAATGGGTTGTGCAGGGAGGTTGTGGCTGCTCCCTGGTGTTCGAGGCCAGGTTGGATGAGGCCTTGAGTGATCTGTTCTAGCGGGAGGTGTCCCTGCCTATGGCAGGGGGTTGGAACTGGATGATCTTTGAGTTGCCTTCCAACCTAAACCATTCTATGAGTCTATGATTCCATGTTATAAGGTCACTCACTTTAAATTGCAAGTAGTGCACTGGAGGTGGTGTGATAACACTGTTGAATGGAGCAAATCTGTGCTCATATCGAACCTGTTCACTGTCCAATTCAAATTTAGGTTTTCTTACTTTGCCATCCATGTCAAATGCAATCATTGTCTGAAAACAAAAGGATAAATACAGTCAAAAGTGTTACCTTTGTCTTGCTTGCAGCCAAATGTGACAAAGTTATGACTTAGCTATAGCTGGAAGGAGAGAAAGAGTATTTACAATATCACATTATAAACTTGATTTCCAGCCCCACTGGCAATGTATGCTTGATTCCTATTACAAAAAAAACTGAAGCCATTGTTCAGCAACCACAAATATATTACCTTGTACATCCCAGCACACATATTTTGGTACGCTTGACTCATGGTGATCTCTCTGCTGAGAGGGCGAACTGCAAATTTCACATAAGAATATTTTTCTTAATTCAATATAAGTACACCTATTAATTTTAGATTAAAACAATTCAGTGATATAACTCAACTATATTGCAAAATAATGAAAGAAAACCAAAGCATAAAAAAAGCATGGATAAATATTTTTGGTCACCTGGAACCTAACTACATAACACATATCTCAGAGATATTTAACAGGCACATGAACACCATATTGCTGCTACTGAAATGCCCAGTCAATGGTTATTAACATGTCTGTGTACAACACTGAACCATACTCTAGAATTCAAAGCTTGCAGTTAAGAGGCCTGTTTGCTTTCTTCAAGAAATCTTTAAAGTTTTTAAGGCTATAAAAGGGCAGAGCATTTTTATCCAATTATGAAAGATTTTTAGCCTGACAATATTCCCTTAAGCTCCCCTTTAGCTTTCAGTGTTTAACTACTGCCAAACTGCCCCACAATAAGCACCTTTCCAAAAAGTGTGAAATACACTAGTAATTTTCCGTACTTCTAGAAGCAAGGGAATTTAGTTCCTTTTAGTTCACCTTTAGTTTCAAGGGGAAAAATCATTTAACCGTTTGTTCCCCTTGAAAAGAAGACAAGGATAAACACACAAAGATGAAGAATAGCAAAGACCAAAAGCAAGCTTCTATATTGTGTTTACTTGCAATATTAATGCTGAGCTAAGTCCAATATACCACTACACTTAGGCACAGCATGCCCATATTAAGTGCTACTTGGACACTGGGTTTGGATGCCTTTTTTGTAGAAGGCTATGATACAGAACTGAAAAAATAATTCTTTCATGCACATACACCAGAGAAAGCATGAGATTTTAAAGGGGCTTTTGCACAACAGCAGTACCACTGTAATGAAACAGGGCAACTCACCAGTGTAAAATTAAGAAACATGCCTGAACACTGTCTGAAGCCAAACAGAAATTATGGAAATTCACTGGAAGTTTGGTCTTTGAATCTAGCTACAGTCACTAAAAAAATCCCACTCTGCAGCAAATACAGACTAAATACAGAAAAATACTAACTTTTGAAGGTAATTTGTCTGGAACTGTTAGTTACATCTCATAGGATGCAACACAAAATACAATTGCTAAAACTGTGAATAAAAATAATTCTTTTTTTTTTTTCTGAAAGACCTATTCAAAAGTCAGGAAATAAAAAGGGAAATTCTTATTCACTGGATGAATTATTTTACTTAAAAAACTTTACACTCAGCATTCATAAACTTCAGAACATCTTTCCTACCCACATCAGCATTGGTTTTACAAATTTTGAACTGTAATTCCACATGGCTGCACAAAAAGGAAAATAAAAAAGCCCAAGTTACACTCTCTACCTAGATTCCTTTTTTCTTTTTCTTTGTTTTCTTACTGCTACGGCCTTTCTGCTGTTCCTCCATTATTCTCTCCTCTGCCATTTGAGAGCTGTCAGCTCGGCTCAGTGTTGACATTAACCAGGCATAGAGGAACTCTGATAAATACCTGTAATAAAAAGAGCATGCAGCTGTCACATCATACAGTGCAAAATACATTCAGAATGCACACATCCTCATGGACTCAAAGTCTTTTACTCAAAGATAGCCAAGGACAACTTTCAGGGCAGCTAACAGGTAGATAACAGGTTAGTCTGTGCTCTGGTTTTTGTTTGTGGCTTTGTTTTTTTATAAATAAGACTGTATGGATTCAACCACAGACAGCTCAAAGTATGCAAGCTTTTCATGTTTAATAAGTCTGAGTTTCTTATTAATTCAAAATCACTATTGTTCATTGTTTCTCTAGAAAATGAGTCATTTAATTAAAAAACTCCACTATGTTAATACCTTTTTTACTTTTGTTAGGAATTACTGCTTTGAGAAACAAGATTACTGCTGTTTTAAGCACTAAAAAGCCATGAATTATTCAAGAAAAGGGCTAAGTCTGCAGGATCATGAGATTCACATGCAATCCTTTAAGATTTCTCTTATATCTTTATTAATTCTCTTAATAGGTAAAAGCCAGTCAAATAAATCCCCTGAGTGACTTTAAATCAAAAGGAATAGGGGGGAAAAAAAGAGAGTAGAAATTACAGATCCGGTGCACACATATAAGCAGTAATGCTTCAGAATTTCCCTCAGAAATGTCTTCTTTGTTCTTTATTTACAGTAAAGACAAAGCAAATGACATGACAGTTGCAGTTGAGAGAGGCTTATTAAAATTGTTGGAAGAAACACATGCAGGTAAAAACCAGTCTTACAGAAAACTCGGTATTAGTTGCTGAGGCATTTCTTTAAAAATATTGCCATCGTATGGTGCTTCATCCAACTTACAAAATGGCATAGAAATACAACAGATGCATTTCAGTTCCATGACATTTTGAACCTACCTAACCTCTCAGAAGGCTTACGTAATAGGACCTTACGGGTAGCCTTCTAGAAAAGAAACCCACATCGAAACCTCAAAAACCAACCAACAATAAAATACTAAAGTACAGAAAACTATTCAACATAGGACCTCTAAATGCTGAACCAAAAAAGAACCATCTAGAATAATTTATGTTCTGGAACAAACCATTAACTATGATAAATAATATGAATGGAAG
>VWZI01007563.1:27998-38762 GCA_013396835.1 Psilopogon haemacephalus
TATGATAAATAATATGAATGGAAGTGGAAAATGAAAAGCACTTCGACTCCATATAGTGCAATAAGTTTCATTAAAAGCAGGTGTGACTTCAAGCATGCTCTCAGAAGGTGACTTATTTTTACCTAGTAAACTTTCAGATTACAGTCATAAAACTGATGATCAGGATTTTTTTAAAAAAAAAAAAAGATCAACAAGACTTATCTTAATACTACAAAGACGGAAAAGAACAGAGAAAATTTATTTCCTCCTGCATTCTGTTGTCTGCCAAACTTAGCATATTTCATCCACTGTATTTTTAAAAACTAAGTAGAGAGCGAATTACTATTTCAGAAAAGAAATGAGTATACTGTCGAATAAATCCAGATAAAAGACCAAACAGTTGTTCTTTTTCTTCACTCGCAATCTTATGGATAGATACAACAAAAGCTGTATTAAAAAAAGCTTGATCAAGGTTAAAAAAACCAAATTCATCACTGAAGTCTCTCCCTTAAATATTTGCAATTATAGCTGTGGGAGTATCCCTTCTCTAACAGCTTTCAATAACGCATCCTCTTACCAATATATGTAGTAATATTCATGCATACTGTAAAGTTCCAACTCAAAGCCACTCAGAAGATACTGGATCATAATACGAAGGTTATGATATAGGACCCAGGTGCCCAAGCAAGCCAAATGTTGTCTTTGTGGTTCCTGCTTCAGTAACATACTATGGAGTGCTGCATCTACTTTCTCTGCCTGTTGAAAAAGACAGCAAACAGACAGAGAATAAAGAATATTTGACATAACACAATCCAAGTTCTGCAAGAAAAAAACAAAAAAAACCTGAATAAAGTTCTGCAATGTACATCTTAAAAGGCCAAAACACCAAATTTTTAAAGGAACCCTGTAAGCATGGCTCATCCATCTCTTCCCACTTGCACACTGCAGACTGATAGTTACAAGCAGGATAGAGCCTACAGGTAGTGGAATTATCACTGAATTACAGGCAGCATAGCAGCTTTCCCTGAAATCTACTTTTTTTTGACAAAATTAATCTTAAAAAAAATATATAACACCATGTTCAACAGATCTAACAGAAAGTCTCTGTACACAGCCTACAGACTTTGTGGGCTGCATCTTAGGAATCCTTGTCCTAAAGATTTTAGGGCAAATGGAGGAGCTACGTCATTAACGTAGAATATAGTACTACATATCACATTCTTGTACACATATACTCGGAAAGAAATGCTTGCAGGCCTGCTGCCTAGAAACAGTACCTCATCCTGAAGAGTGGCAAATTCCTCAAGGATGTGACCCAGTTTATCTCTCTGACGAGCTCTGTTGTGTCCATGGATTTGAATGAGACTACAGAATGGCTGAAAGAAACCAAGTATTGTTTTAAATTTTCAAACCACGAGATAAACACTATAACACCCATACAGCAATGTTAGGAGACTTCTTCCTTGTGGATCCCTCCAGAGAGCAACCTACAAGGCAAGCAAGCTCTCTCGAGTGATGCAAATGTCCATTTCTCTCTACCTAAGTCAACATGAGATAAAGTGAGCAGTTTCTAGGAATGTAAACAGAACGTATAGAGTAAGGAATATTTCTTATACCTAAATCCACATGCCAAAGTTGCCCAGAAGGCCAACAACATGGTGGCCTCTATCAGAAACAGTGTGGCCAGCAGGAGTAAGGGAATGACTGTGTCCCTGCACTCTGCACTGGTGAGGTCCCCACTCAAAATAGAGTTTTTCGGCCTCTCACTACAGAAATATTGAGCTGCTGGAGTGTGCCCAAAGAAAGGCAACAAAGCTGGAGAGGGGTCTACAGCTGAAAGGCTTCTGAGGAATGGATGAGGGAACTGGGATTGTTTAATTTGGGAGACATCTTTCTCAAAGGGGAAAGTGCATAGTAATATCAAGACTACCTTGACAAGTAGCAGGACAACACATCAAGGTTGAAGGGATGGGGTGATACTAATGACCTTCAAGACCTTCCACCTGTTGCCCTGAGGCAGACTGTAGACACTAGCAGCCCAGATGAAGCGCTCCTACACCAACACACACAGCAAACAGGAGCCAGTTGGAAGCCACTGTGCAACAGGACAGTTATGACACAGTTATCAGAGAAACATGGTGGGATGACTCTCGTGATTGGAGTACTGCAATGAATGGCTACAAGCTCTTCAGAAGGGACACGCAAGAACTTGAGAACAGAGATCTAGTTCAGTCATGCAGAAAGGACATCAGAAAGGCAAAAGCCCAGATAGAACTCAAGCTGGTCACTGCCACAAGTGATAACAAAAACCCTTTTTACATTACATTAGTAACAAAAACAAAGCCAAGGAGGATGTCCACCCTTTATTGGATGCAGGGGTGTGTGACCAGCAGGAGCAGGGAAGCGATTGTTCCCTTGTACGCAGCACTACTGAAGCAATGCTTGAGCACTGGGTTCAGTTTTGGGCACCTCAGTACAAGACACTGAGGTTTAGGAATGAGTGCAAAGAAGAGCAACTAAACTGGTGAAAGGCATAGAGAGTAAGTCTTTCAAAAAGCAGCTGAGGGAACAGAGACTGTTTAGTTTAAGTAAGAGGAGGCTGAGGGGAGACCTACAGATACACAACAGGGCAATAAAAAGAGGTAGGTGCTGGCCTCTTATGACAGGTCACTAGTGAAAGAACAAGAAGGAATGTCCTCAAGCTGCAGCAGAGTAGGTTCAGGCTTGACATTAGCAAAAAAAATTCACTGAAAGAGTGGTCAAACTTTGGAACATGCTTGCCAGGGAGGTAGCTGATGTGGCACTTAGAGATATGGTTAAGTGGTGAACTCAGTACAGCAGGGTTAACGGTTGGACCTGATGATCTCAATGGTCTTTTCCAACCCGAATTATTCTATGACGGCTGAGGAAAAGAACAAGGTACTTAGTGCCTTCTTCGACTCAGTCTTTAACAGTTTGACCTATTATCCTCAGGGTTTTCAATCTGATAGGGAAGGAGAGCAGCATCAATGCCCCATAATCCAGGAGGAAGTGGTTGACAACCTGTTATGCCCCTCAGACACTCAAGTCTACAGGACACTCATCTACAAAAACAGCCTAGAGAAGAACCTGGAGAACTAAAGGCCTGTCAGCCAGGCCTCAGTACTGGCAAAGATTACAGAGCAGTGCATCCTGGTTGAGCTCACAAGTGCAGGGTAACAGTGGGATCAGGCCCAGACAGCATGGGTTTATGAAAGGCAAGTCCTGCTTGGCCAACCTCATCTCCTTCTATGACCAGGTGACCCACCTCGTGGATGAGGGAAAGGCTGTGGACATTGTCTACTCAGACTTCACTAAAGCCTCTGACAGCCTCACCCACAGCATTCTCCTTGAGAAGTTTGTGGTCCCTGGCGCAGACAGATGTGCTCTTTGCTGGATTGAGAATGGCCTGGAGAGCCAGGCCTGAAGAGCTGTGACAAACGGAGTTCAATCCAGCTGTCAGCTGGTCATGAGCAGTGTTCCCCAGGGCTCAGTACTGGAACCAGTTCCATTTATCTTTATCAATGATTTGGGTGAGGGGATTGAGTGCACCCTCAGCAAGTTTGCAGATAACACCGAATTGAGTGGCAGTGTTCATCTGCTTGAGAGCAGGAAGGCACTACAGAGAGATCTGGACAGGTTAAATCAGTGGCATAAAGGCAGTGGAATGAGATTTAAGCAGAACAAGTGCCAGGCCCTGCACTTTGATCACAAAAACCCCAAGCAATACTACAAACTTGGGAAAAGAGTGGCTGGAAAGCAACCTGGTGGAAAGTGACCTGGGGATGCTGGTGGACAGCTGGCTGAAAATGAGGCAGCAGTGTGCTCATGTGGCCAAGAACACCAACAACATCCTGGCCTGTATCAAAACCAGTGTCCAGCAGGAGCAGAGAACTGATTGTACCCCTGCAGTGGGACTTAGTGAGGCCACAGCTTGAGTATTGGGTTTAGTTCCGGGCAGCACAGTACAAGAAAGATACTGAAGCCCTGGAGTGTGTCCATAGAAGAGCAACAAGGCTGGGTGAGGGGTTTGGAGACCATGTTATACAAGGCGCTGAGAGAGATGGGGTTGTTCGGTCTGAAGAAGGGTAAGGGAGATCTTACTGCTTTCTACAACTACCTGAAAGGAGGCTGTAGTGAGACTGATTTTGGTCTCTCGTCCTAAGTAACTAGCGACAGGACCAGAGGAAATGGGTTGAGTTGTGCCAGGGAAGGTTTAAACTGGACATTAGGACAAAAACTATTTATTGAAAGAGTGGTGAGGCTTTGGAACAGGCTGCCCAGGGAAGTGGTGGAGTCACCATATTTACAAGTGCTCAAGAAGCATGTAGATGTGTCACTTTAGGATACAGTTTAGTGGTCATGGTAGTGGAGGACTTGATGATCTTAAAAAGTATTTTCCAGCCTTAATAATTCCATGATTCTAAGAAAAGGAGGCTGAGAGGAGCCCTTACTGTTCTCTAGAACTTCTGTAAAGAGGCTATAGCAAGGCAGGTGTCAGTCTCTTCCCGTAATAACAAGAGGAAATGGTCTCATGATGTGTCTGGGCAGGTTTAGACTGGCTATTATTATACACCAAAATGTTTGTCAAGCATTGGAACAGGTTGCCTAGAGAAGTGGTTATGTCAGTATCCCTGGAGGTATTCAAAAGGTGTGTAGATGGAAACTAGGTTAGTGGTGGACATGGCAGTGCTAAGTTAACAGTTGGACTCAATGATTTCAAAGGTCTTTTCCAACCCAAATGACTGTGATTCTATGATTTTCTTTTATTATTTTATTATTATGTTGCATACATAATAATCTTTTAAAACAAAAAAAATGAACTGAAGAGAACATAAAAATAAATTTTGTTTTTACTAGTGTATGCATTTGTTTTATAACATGGACATACCTTCTAGAGAGGTACTAGGTGCAGATTTCTAATAAAGTGAAATGTCATTGAAAAATCTGGAAGCATACCATAGGAAACAGAGCAGGAATTATAGCGGGTTTTTAAATAGCATTACCATTTTAAGACTGCCAACATCTGCAGCTTCGCCTAAGAACACTGGTCTCATTTTCAAACACAAGCAAATTTTGAAAGCGCTCACAATGCAAATAATCATGATGTAACCAGAATGAAGGCTTACCCGAACACAGTGTGTCACAAAGGAATCAATGTAGTCCTTTGCCTGGTGATTATTATACAGGCAACACCTAAAAGGGAAATATACACACAATATATGTATTTATAAATATCACCCATCTGTGTAGAACAAAATTAAACAAAAAAAAGGGGCAGCAACAGCAAAAGACTCCTTCATACACAAGCACTAACCATTACAAAAACTTTCATGTTATTTTTTTGTCTGATCTTTTCTAAGCAGAAATATTTTTTCCATCATACATGTAAATGCATCCAAGTAAACTCAAGTTCCACTTACTTTGGAGAAAGTACTGGAGGACTGACAAAAGACCTTAAGGCATCTTTTATCATGTCTTGCATGAGGTGAGTGCCAAACACCTTCTTGTTATCTACCAGAAAAGTTGTCTGAAAGTGAAAATATGCTTTTAGAAACATGTTAGAAGTTAAAAGTAATGCTTTAAAACTTTCTAATGGAAAGCTCTTCCAGTACTTATAGTGTGTCACAGACTTCTAAGATTGCTTTAGGAATTCATAGATAAAGGTGTACTGAGATCTATCACTTCTGTGGTATTCTCAGGACACAACACACTGTTCTTGCAGAAAACAATGTGTGAAAAATTATCATATTTCCTAGACTCTGAAGATGGTTAATCAGACAGACTTTCCTCATGATTAACACAAAATAGGTTATGAGGTTTTTCTGGAGGCAGATAATGGCAAATCTTTGAACTGATGCAGACTTTCCGTCTACTCCTACAGATGCTATTGCTTTCATGGTCATCAAGTTATGTCTGGTGCACTCCACTTCCACCACGAGTGCTGTGTCCCTTTCTTATATAGTTCTCCAGTGGTTGGAGAAAAACCTCTGCAGGCAGGCACCCACAGAGATTACACCAACACACAGAATGCACAGACTATGAAAACGTTTTGCTTGCCAATAGTTATCCCATCAGCTCTAGGCAGATCAAATATAATGAAGTTTTGATGTTCAGCGACACTCTACTGAAATCAAACCCTCCTATAAGAAAAAGTATATTTCACTCCAAGTTAGTAACTTTCAAAGTACAATATACTTTAATTAAACTATGAGAAGAAAAGTAGCAGTCTGTTTTGCCCTAACCATCAGTTTTACTGCAGTAGCAACAGAGGCAGTGCATACATAAAATACAGTCTGAACAGGGAGGGATGAATACAAACACCAGACCTAAGCTAAGACAACATAGGGAGAACATAAAAATGTGTGCGCAGGTTTATGGCATATTTTCAATTGGCATGTACTAATACTATCCAAACATATTTAAATTATTAAAAAAAAAAAAAAGAACATCAGCTTCCATATACCTAAGTATCTCTAGCAAAGTATTTTACTACATATATTTTTTAATGAGATCCAAGTATTTTATTTAAAAGTATAGATTGGGACTTGCCTGTAACAGGGATCTTGAAAGAACACATGGTGATTGCTCACTAAACTCACAGAAAAAATCCTGATTTATGTTTATAAAGAAAAAAGACAATCAAGGTTAATATGTCAAATAGATGTATATAAAGACAATTACACACACACACATTTGTACTTATATATATGTAATTGTGTAAATACACCTGTATTTTGTATGCACACATACACACAGCATAGGTTATGCAACTTATAATAAAGCATGAATGATCTGAACAAAGCTGAAATCTATTTTTTTCTGTAATTATTTAGCATAACAAAAGGTTTCAGAATTTTATTCTCTGGATGCAACAATTAGAAATATGATAGTATAGAAGAAAACACAGCAAAACTGTTAAGATCACAACTGAACCAGGTATAGAATAAAAATGCAATGTTTAACTGATACCACATGCATCATGCAACAATTTTAATTAACTGGAAGGACAAGAGTTTTTTGCTTAATCTTCAAACTGATGCAACTGTGGCACTTTTCTCAGTCACTGAAAGCATGCATGGTCTAAATAATTTCGCATTTAAGTTTTTTCTAGCAAATGCAGGCAGTAACTGAAAATAACATTGCTTACTCAGGGAAGAACTTAAGCAGATGCTATTCAGGAATTACATGCTTAAACAAGCATCTATTAATTGCCTTGTGGTGTTCAAGGCATATGCAGAATACTGCTTACTGANAAGAAATTATGTTCTCCAGCTACTGCACATGTAGCTTTCCAGCCAAAGAGCGAATTACAAGGAAGTTAAATTGCTTAGACTTCAAAACTAACATGCATAATTATTTAAAAGATTATGTAAAAATAAGAGGTTTGAGAGGAAAAAAAGTCTTTATTAAGAAAAGACTATTATCACATATCAGGAAAGATAGCAATTTTTGACATTGTACACAACAATGAGTAACACCAGAAAATTTATGCAAACTCACTTCTCTCCAGTGAGCAAAAGCATGTATTATGAAATGGTTTTTGCAAGTTGTATTTTAGTATCTCATTGTTGGCTATAAATAAGAAACACTCATGCTTACCAGTATACAGTGAAGATTAGTTAAGTTGACTACTTCGCATACAGTTTTTATTCGGTCTATTAGTTTGCAAAAATAATTGACCATTTCCTCTCTTTTAATTATTTTTGCATATCGAGGGAAAGTAGGAGGCAGCAACCTCTGATTAACAAGTGGCTCAAAGCCCATCATAATAGGATGATCTAATGAAGGGAAAGAGAGAGAAAAGTTGCTTATAAGCTGTGTTTTCAGAACTCCAAACTTGAAAGTATAATACCAAATGAATTAGTTAGCCAAAATGAACTTTATAACTGACAGTTAAATTCCAGAGACACTAACCACCCAATGACACAAGGATTACTGTTTAAAAAAACCCAACAAACTAACCAACCCTTGGTACCTCAGTTCAAACCCATGCAGACAGCCAGGTGGTGTTCCCTATTTTAAAACGGCTGATTTCAAGTGCAATGCAATTAATTGAAAGTTCATATTATCCCTCTCTTTGAAGAGCCAGTATTGCTGTCAGAAGAACAACATATTTTAGAAAGGCAAAAAAAAAAAAGGCAACATTTGATACACACCTCCTTTAGTAGTATCATTCTGTGCCTCAATACCATGATGCAATGAATTGTGGATGGCAGAAAGCAAATCAGTTGCTTGAGTCATTAGTTTCTGAGCTTCTGCAACTGCACTCATCTGAAAGGCAGGTAAGAGTTACTCATATTATGAGCCAACCTATAGGATTAATGCTAGTATTTTTTTTAATAAGTGCTATTAGGATTCTAATGTTTGTACACAACCAGTTCTGAAAATAGCTAACATTTTAGTGTAATAAAGTGTTCTCTGTATTTTATGTACCTATACACACATTTCACATGGTAATTCTTGTTGTATAAGATAAGCCTTAATAATTACAGCTGGAATCCTAGTATGCTCTACATGCAAGTCCTCTACTTTTGATTTTGGAGAATGGGGGAAAAGGGAAGGCAAAACATGACAAAACTCTTCTGCCAAATGAGGCAGAACTGCAAAGTAGGAAAAAATCTGCCATTAGAAAATGCAGGATTCTTGAGAATATAGGCGAACCACAACACTATCAACTGAAATCTCAATATAACATTAAAAGATACCAGATATCCATAAGAAACCTTGATTCATGACCTGCTGATATGGTGAATTTTCTGTTCTCCTATGAATCTAAATCTGACAGCCAAGCGAGTGCCAGCTAAAATAGCTCTCTGTGAAAAACAAAATTTAACAAATACTGAAGTAACACTGCCTGGTGGAACTTCAAATCATTTAAATTGAGTAAAACAAACTTTAGACTTCTTATAGAAATAAAAGGTATTTAGAACACCCTGAAGATGTAACAAAAGCTGACAAGATCTGTAGAATTGCATAGTATATGCTGACATCTGCAAATCTACTAGAAGAATCAAATAAGTAATTTAAATCATGTACTATTTTAAGTAAACAAAGTGCAGTGACACTAAGGTAACCTGATTTTGCATAGACTGACTTATGGCAGCTAACACAGATTTCAGTTGTTCATCAGTGTGGATCACTACTATACCACAGTTTGATTCCTGATACAACTGTTAGAATGCAATAATTTTCAACCACTCGGTCACATTCTCCTCAACTCTGCTATTTAGCAATAATACTTGCTGCTGATATTCCATCTAATCAAGGTATTCTGAACTGTACTGTATGCAGCTCCAAGAATAAAATATGCAGGAAAGACTCCATACTACTTAAGCAAGAAACTTTATTTCTTCATAAAACGGAAATAATTATATGCAACAGACACACAAAGAAAAAGCTAATCAAAAGAAAGTTTTGTCTTATGTGACATTGTAATTCTGCCCTTTCCTGCCTCAACTGTTAGGAAATCTTACATTCAAAAATAAAAGCAGGTAAATGGCATGGATAGCTGCTACATTCCTCTCCTTAGACGTAAGGAACCCAGATACATACCTAGTATCAAACTGAAGAAAAAAAGAACTATTCTTCAGAGATGGACAAAACACTGTGCAATGTCAGGTAACTCCACAGAAGGGGACTGAAGTTTAGGTAAGTTAATTTGCATTAAAAAAATTAATACTGTCTCTCTGCAAGGCCATAACAATTGCAGCTACTAGTCCTACTGGTGTTTTCTGTAAAAATTAATGAAAATTTATCCAATGCTTTACCTGTATCAGTGCCAGTTCACATCTACAGTATAGCTACCTGACCTTAAAGAATGGAAGACATGTATTTCATAGGCCCACAGTGAGAACACAGAAGCACCAACTAACATACCTCTTTCTTTGTAAATGCTATGAGAACAGTCAGTAGCACTCTGGTAAACTTCACTCTGCTGAACACAGCTAAGCACTGTTGATGCTGGAAAAGAAGTACACTATAAGTTACTAAGCAATGTGTGTAACACTGAAACTTATTTAAAGTCTTCAATAGATTTACTGAAGTATGCTCTCTGGTCATAAGAGGTGCAGCATCTATTACCAGTCTGAAAGCAAAGTACTACAAATTATAGAAGAAATATGTGCTGCTGTCAGAAAAACACTAACACAAGAAACATTAAGACACTTGAGGTAAAGCACAGTTACTGACTGTATATCTACCTCCTATACAAACACCACTCAAATCTCAAGTAAAATTATTTAATTTTTCCTCTCCTTCTTACTGGAGATCTACGTTGAAAGTATTTCTGAAGATCTCTTCTAAATCAACCAATGTCAACTAGATTGATTACCACTTTTTCTATAAGGAGTTACACTGTTTTCAGCTTCTCCCTCTACCTTCTTCTTTGACAGTGAGGTTTTCAACAGTAAAAAGCTGCTGGGAAGGAACCAAGGGAATAAGGTACATGATAAGGAGCACCTAGTTTGGTAATAGCTTTTTCTTGACAGGTAGGCGCATACATGGCAGACCTGCAGCATCACTACTCCACTGTTGAGACAGATCCAGAATTCCACTCCTTCAAATTATAAAAGCCTTCCCAAAATAGCCTGGAATTTGCTCAGGGCCATGTTTAGAGAAGCTCTGATATTACAATAGCAGCAACACTGGTGACACACATTTATCACAAGTAGTTAACTACTGATTAAATGTAATGATTTACTAGTCTATGAAATTGAGAAATACAAAGCAAAACAAAACAAACAAAAAAAACCCCAAACACCCCCC
>VWZI01007563.1:39081-49234 GCA_013396835.1 Psilopogon haemacephalus
AAAAAAAACAAAAAAAAACCACAAACAAACACCACAACAACCAATTCATTACTTCAAGTTCAACTTCTGGATCTCTCTCCTCTCCTTGTCGACTTCGAGTGCTCTAGAAGGCAAAGGAATTTCAATACTTTATTAAAATAGTAAATGGAAGCTACTCAAAATCATTTTACCCTCTCCAGAACAATGATCTGTTGAATAAACCTAAAAATCAGTTCTCAAGATCTAAACCTCTTTATATATAATCTAGGTACTTGAACAATCCACAACTCTCCTGTAGTATTGAGACCTCAAGACCACACAGAGGATTGGCAAGAAAAACTGTACAGATATTTTACATTGTAAACTGTGGTAAACACAGATTAAGTGACTTCTTTTTAAGACCACACAGTATATACTTTCTATGCCTCAACCCTCTGTTACATTAGACATTAAGATTCCACCTATTACTAGGTGATGCATATACTAAACTGTTTAGAAAAAGCCCACAGACTTCAGGTAGAAGGCAAACACACTTTTATATCAATTCTTTAAAAAAACCCAATTAAATGACACAAACTCACACCACACCCTTCATGATCTAATCCTGCCAGTCTGTGTTAAGTACACTTCGAACACAGATGTGAGAAAAATACCTTCACTCGTCTTTGTAAGTCATCTTCCACATCTTTTAGCATACCTGGAAAAGTGACAGTACAATTAAATGCTGTGATGCATTCCTAGGCGCACTTACACTCAAGGGAAAAACATTTATGGGAAAATCAAGTTTTGAAGTCCTTTATATACTCATTGGAGAAAGACTAAACAAAAAAAAAAAATAGTTTTGTGAGGGATGGCAGGGTTGTCTTGTAACAATAGACATATGTAGTACAAGTATAGACAGACTGATCTGAAACTAAGGTCTTCACAGATTTTCTAAAAATGAGTCAATTGAAAGCATGTATCAGAAATAGTGCAGGTCAGAAGTAGTGCAAAAGACTAACACACACACTTATGTATGTGCCTAAAAACTTCCCTATTTTTCACAGCTTTAGAACTACTGGCTTGCTTTTTCTTCAAAAGCAATCCATTTAGACCACAAGGAATTGTGAAGCAAAGAATGCAAGATACGAACTTCGCAGTGGTTTGTATCCTCCTCAGTCCTGGAAAAGTTCAATGAGCTCAGATATTCGGTTGGCACTTCCCTTTCTTAGGCATTTAACAAACAGCTGAATCTTTTATTCAAGGAAAAACAATGCAATCTCTCTTTTTTTAACAAGCCATCAAAATCCATAATAAATAGAACAAGAGACAAACAAATTAAACCCTTAACATGTGAGGTTCTGTTCTTACCAATTCATTAAGTTCATTTGAAAGTAACCAACATGCTCAAACCCAGAAAGTGATGGACAGATACAGAGGAAGCACAAACTGTACCTGTAACTCTAAGATCTGTCACACTGTTGGCCATTTTAAATCCGTAAGTCATTGACTGAAAATCTTCCTAAAAAAAATAATTAAAAAATAAAAGAAACAGTATGTAGTGAAATATAAACAATACTCGTTACAATTTCAAATTGGGATTTGGTTGCCATAGCTTTGGTTATTTTCCAAATTTTGGGTATTTTTTTGTTTCTTTGGCTTTGCTTTTTGTTTTTAGGGAAGAAGTTTTCTTGTTTGTTTTTGTCACTGCTGTGGTGCATTTAATTATGCTAGTCTGAAAGTCTAACTTTTATTCTGAACAAATGAATATTGACGTTTTTGTTCAAATCCAGCAGGTCATAAATACTTTCTGCACAAATTCATAGATTCATAGCATGGTTTGGGTTGGAGGCAACATTAAAGATCACCTAGTTCCAACTCCCCTGCCATGGGCAGGAACACCTCCCACTAGATTAGTCTACTCTAGACCTCATCCAACGGGGCATGAACACCACGAGTGAAGGGGGATCCATGACCTTCCTGGGCAATCTGTTCCCAGTATTTCACCACCCTCACTGTAAAGAATTTCCTCCCAATAACTAGTCTAAATCTGCCCTCCTCAAGCTTCAACACATTCCCTCTCACCCTATCACTACAAGCCCTTGTGGAAAGTCCCTTCATGGCTTTCCTCCAGGCCCTTCTGATATTCTGAAATGCTGCCATAGGCTGTCTCCAGAGCCCATGCTGAACACCTCTTACTGCTTATCCGCATATGGGAGGTTCTCCATCCCTCTAATCATCTTCACAGCCTTCCTTTGGACCTGCTCCAGCAACTGTTACCCCTCATACGCTAGGGAACCAGAACTACATGCAGCACTCTAGATGGAGTCCTGTGAGAACAGACTTCCCTAATCATGCCGGTCATACTTCTTTTGATGTAGCCCAGGACATGGTTGGCCTTCTGGACCACAGGTGCACATTGTGAGCTCACGTTGAATTTTTTATCAACTGTCACTTCTCCTCAAGGCTGCTCTTGAGCCATTCTTCACCCAGACTGTATTTGTCCTTAACACCAGTATTCCATTCATATTTTCATAAAGTGTCACCCCATCAAACCATTAGGACTATGGATGTAAAGCACTATTTCAGCAATTATAGATACAATCAGTAAGAAGTGACTTCTTTAACCTCCAAGGAAAAACTGCTCTTCAAAATACAGAAAACAAGGCTGATTCCATTGCCATCCAGACATTTCAGACAAAAGACAAGCATGGTTATATAAAGCAGACAAACTAAAACTTAAGCAGGAAGAAAACCACCAGTAAAACTTAATTCAGATGGTTATCCACAAGATGTGTATTGCTTCACAAGTAACACATTTGTGTGACTCCAATACCCAAGCAAAACACAGCATGAAAAAGCTTCATTGAAGAAACTGCATTTTAAAGAGATCAATTACAACGCTTCTGGGAGGATGCACTGCTTCTTCCATGGTACATTTGAATTAAATGAGCAAGTACCTCTAATATACTGCTTTATTTGTGTTACGGAGCCTGTTTATGTTAGATAGTAAACCACAGGAGGAATACATACCTCTTCAAAAACAGCTGCCTTGTTAACCTTTTCTCTGGCAATATCACAGATTTTTAGGATCCCAAGAGCAAAAGCCTTCATAGCAGGATCTTCTATGAAGTCTGGATTATGAATATAAAGGCAAGTGAACACTGTCTGTGCCAAAGAATGTCCCTCCAACCATGTTATCTAGGGAAAAAGTAAATATTTTACTCATGACAGTTCAGGATCCATTTTTAAATTTTCATTCTTCTTCCATCTTACTGTGCTTCAGTGAGTCACTGATAAAGTCCTCACCATGACAATCTCCCTTCCAGCAAAAAAGAGCAACAAAAGGTGTCTCAGCCTTTAACCTTTGCCCATCTGCTAGCTGTGGCAACCAGTAAACCCTACAGTACTATTAAATTCTGGTATCGGATAAGCCAGTTCCACAAATTCCAAGTCTAATCTCTGCAACTTGCACATAAGAAGTCAAGACAACAAATTAAGGTTTATAAGCGTTCTTCATATAAATACGGAATGAACAATGTGAGTTACTGTGAAACAATTTGGCAATATTCTCCCTGTTCTCTTCAAGAATTTAGAGCTTCTTTTCACAAATCCGTTCTTTACCCTTTTATGTTTCTGGGGAACCTGCAATTAAAACAATTATTTCTATCTTGGAACAGCACAAAAAATAGTACATCTACATTTTTAATAGGACCACTGTCTCTTCAAAAAAGTTAGTATTTTGTAGTGGGGAAGAAGACTATGGATGGTACATGTCTACCTGGAGTAAACTCGTTGGTTTAAAAAAAAAAATCAAATGCAATACTAACAATGTAATTTTGAAGAGCAACTGAAAATAACTTGGCTTATTCACTGATGCAATAAAGACAAACCTCCCCTCCCAATTAGCAAATGGCTGATAACTCATTTGTTTAATTTGTGTGGCCAGCAAGGCAAGGGAGGTAATTCTCCCCCATTACTCTGCTCTAATTAGACCCCACCTGGAGTATTGTCTGCAGTTCTGGAGCCCCCAGCACAAGAAAGACGTAGAAATGTTGGAGAAAGTCCAGAGGAGGGCCACAAAGATGATCAGAAGGCTGAAGCACCTCCACTATGAGGACACACTACAAGAGTTGGGGTTCTTAAGCCTTGAGAAGCGAAGGCTTCAAGGAGGCCTTATAGTAGCCTTTCAGTATCTGAAGGTGGCCTACAGGAAGGCTGGGGAGGGACTATTTACAAGGTCTTGTTATGACAGGATGAGGAGTAATGGGTTTAAACTGGCAGAGAGGAAACTTAAACGGGATGTTAAGGGTGAGGGTGGTGGGACACTGGAACAGGTTGTCCAGGGAGGTTGTGGCTTCTCCCTCCCTGGAGATGTTCAAGGCCATGCTAGATGAGGCTAGGAGCAACCTGTTCTACTGGGACGTGTCCCTGCCTATGGCAGGAGGTTGGAACTGGATGATCTTTGAGGTCCCTTCCAACCTAAACCATTCTGTGATTCTAATTTCTAAACAGATTTATGTATTTCCTTCTCTTTCTTCAAAATGCCCCTGCAAGCTCACTCAGTACCAGCCATAAAGAAATAAGCAACAAAGTGCTGCAGGTTACTGTACACTTGCTTTTAAACACAGTCAAATACCAATATAAAACAATCAGGTATCGCACATTTAAAAAATGCAAATTATAAACTTCTATCACGTTATTAAAAAATACTGCCAGTTCTCTTCCAGATGATTAAAGAATTAAAAAACAATAGCAAATGAAAATACCTAAATTGAAAGTAAAATATATTATTATGAATTTCCTGTTTGATATTTAGTCTTTTTAAAAAATATAATAGTTTAAATGATCATATTTTGAAAGCAAAACCCTCTAACTTTAAGAACAGAGAAATGCTCACCAAACAACAGAAGCATGTATCCATTATTCCTACCAACTCAGGTGAAGTGAGATCCTTTATTTTAATGGTGCCATCCTTAGAAAACAAAGAAAGTAAAAATACTCAAAACTGTGGATGTCTATAGGCAAACTGCAACTTATCTGTACAGCCTAAAAAGAAATTACAATTTATTTAAGAACTCAGAGAATTTTTATACCACTAGCTTCAGTGATCTGCTTCATAATGTGCCCTAGATCTCAAAAAACTCTGATCAACCTTCTTTGTGTTGAACACTGACCAAATACAAAGCTATTCAGAAAAAGCAAAACAAGGCAGTAACCTTACTTCTTTCATTTTAGCTGTCCAGTAGATGCAGTCCTGTACACATTCTACGACTTAGATAGACATTATTTCACAGTGTTCTTAGTCCATTCAAAGCAAAGTCTATGCCAAAAAATATTTCCTCTGTGAATACATTGTTTTCTCCAAAGTAACAGAAAGTCTTTCAACTTTCCTTCACCAATTCATCTTAAGTACGCATCAAAAGTTAACCATCAGTGTTGATGCTGTTAAATTAGCCAGCTTCTGTTCAGTGCTAATAAACTGATATTCTTACAGTGTTCATTTCAAGCTTTTTTAAGGAAACAAGTTTCCAACCAGCTTAGAGAGGAGCCAACCAATACACTGTAATATAAGGACACATTTTGGGGAACCATAAAATGACTTGGCAAAATAAATTCTGAAATGTATTTATTTGAGGTATCAATGGCCAACAATTTCTCAGTACTTTCCAACAGAAGAGTCTGCATCATCGTGGTAACACAGGTAACAAAAAAGGTAAGCATCACAAGCTATTTCTTAGCTAGCCAAATTTTTAAAAATAATTTTATGTAAAGACTAAAAATATTAATTATGCTGAATTGTGCTTAATTGTAATTTGATTAAACTATATCATAGTTTTACAGACAGTGCAGGTAAAACAAGGAAAGTCACACAAACCTTAATAGCTTGCTCAAAATTAAGAACCTTTCTATTCACTTGATTTCCAATCATACCAGCATCCATCTTGGGATCCATCATTTCAATGGCAGACATGGCTTCAAAAAGACCAAAACTAAGAATACCAAGAAAAATATTGTTTTGAATGTATTTTATATAAAAGTCTTCACAAACCACTATAAAGAAAAACTGAGTACACTGTATTGTGCTATATACAGGAAACAAGGGCAAGTATGTGAACATTACCACTGATATTCAAAGGTCATGGCTTTCAGGAATTTGAGGATTTCTCAACAAGTAAGATGCCTAAAAGAAACTACTAGCCTTCTTTAAAATCTGAACACTCCTGAGCCAAATATCCCATTACTATATCTATGCATGCTGGTTTCTACACACTCATGACCATCTTTTTAACGATCAGGAACATAACAAACCAATATTAACTAAGTAAGCTGTTCTTTACTATGATACATCCAGACAGACAAGTGAGACAGGTCTCCCGCAAACTAATTGAAATATACATGACAAACAGTGACAATAATATACATTGAATATAGCAACTTTGATTATATGGACCTGTTAAGGAAATGGAAACAAAAAAGTAAGCCAGCACGTGACACAGGATTGCTTGTAGTCAAGGCATAAAAGCTTGCAGGAGAACTACACCAAATGAAGTCTCGCCTACAGTATATATGATAGTCATTCAAACTGCTGCACAAACCTCTGTTATATTAGAAAGGTTACTGCTTGTGGCACACTCTAATTCAGAAGAGCGTATTTCTCTGAAATGATCTTACATGTAGAATTACAGCTCAAAAATATGCTTTGATTCCCTCACATAGGACATATGCTCATACAAATTTTTAAGCAGGTTTGCATTTAACAACATACTTCTGTTTTCTACGCTGTTAAGTCTTAAAAAAGCATTTTAAAAATTTATACAAGTGCATAGATTTGTGTAACTAACTGATCTTTACAATATATTTATCCCATGTCATTCCTTAAAGAATTCAGCAAGGTCTTAGTACATGCCTCTTTCTGAAATACTGTGAGTGTTAGCTTAAAGCATATGGATTGGTTATCCTAAGTTTGTTAGTGATATTTGAAGCAACCAAATTTACAAGCCTACTCTATTTCTGGCATTTTCAAATAAAAACATGTCCACATAAAAATATGGTAGGTTCAGTACTGTCAACACCACTGATAAGAAGTGCTATAAATATTGAAACTACAGATAAACTGAAAATGTAATATTACACTGGCACAATAAGAAATATTCTGTGCTCATACAGGTGTATCATATACACACTGCTGAGGACAAATAGCATTATGAATTTTATTTAAAGAAAAAGTTGGAGGTTTGTTTAAAACCTTAATTGATGCTGAATGACTTGCTTGTTGATAAACATGAATGCATTTGCACTAAATTTGTCTGAAAACCGGAGCCATCCCACAGGCATACTTACAGCTTGTCATGAAGCAGTTCTCCTAGCTTCAATTCTAAAAAGGAACATAACAAGATAAACAATTACAATCACCCCTCTAGCACAACTGTTCCAGCGCAGTCATTGAACTGTGTGGGAATAAGGTCTGGGAAAAAGACCAGAGATTGCCATCCTATCTTCATTTGCTTTTATTTACAGAGCACTTTCAAGGCCAGAAGGTAAAAAACCACAGCTGTTCACAGTCTTTTCTCACCCCTCTCTTATTCCAACAGTTAAAGGGGTTTTAGAATTTCCTAATAACAGCATCTGAATAGCCTGCAACATAGGACAGCAGTTTTCTGTGCACTCTATGACAATGCTAATTTTCTTCCAGGAAAGTCTACTGAAAGGCTTGTTTTAGGTTTCAATGCAGTCTTTATCGAGTATATAAATGGTACTTGAGCACATAAACAGTGCATCACCACTTTACAGGAATTATTTCATGGGATAAGGAATTTGTGTTTACCATTATGTAACATTTAAGTGTGGTAAGCTGCAGTTTTATATTTATTTTTACCTAATGTTATCAGAAAAGCAATTGAAAATATAGTCACTGTTACAGTACACTTGCACTAATATCCAGTAACAATAAAGGCACTGTTTAAGTGAACATGACTTGCTTCCCCCCATGACTGGGATGGATTGCCTCAGAAGCTCAGCCTTGCTTCAAAGATGAAACATGATGCATTCACTAATTAAATTAATAAAAAATTGGGCCAAATAGATTCAAAAACATATAGGAAAAACTGCTGATTCTGTATGGATGAGTGAAGTTTCCATTTGGCAAGAGATAGGCACACATCTTTGCAAAGAAAAAAATGAGGTGCAAAAATGCGTAAAGCAAAAAATTCCACAACTTAAAAATACATTTAAGTAAGCTAAAAGAGGAAGCAACATGAGGGTCTTCCGATATTTCTAACATCACTGTTACTTTACATACAGGTGTCATGGATTGAGGCTGGGCTAGCCATAAAATGTCAGAAGTACCCTATTAAGCCCTCTACCTTCTCAGGAAAAAGCAAAACGACTAAAAGAGAAAGAGCCTTACGGGTTGGAAGACAACCCCAGAGTCCCAGACTGAACTCAGCAGGACATGGGAAGTGGGTTCAGGAATGCATTAGGATCAAAGGCAGAACAGCAGAGTGCTCCTTGGACTCTGGTCACTGATGAAGAGGGCTGAGCCCTTATGATCCTTCAGATTTGCACTTAACTTGACATATATGGAATACAGTATCTTGTTGGGACAGTTTTACATAACTCATCCTGTTTTCTCCTCCCTGCAAGGACCATTATTTTTACTTTCAATTATGGCTGGCCAGTCTGGTAGACTAGAGTTAGCAGTGAACCTGCTTTCTACCAGAGCAAGTATAAGCAAGACCCTTTCTGCACACCAATCCTTAGTAATAACTATAAACATCAAACATTAACTTTCCTAGAAACAGAGACTGAAAATGTGCCACCAACTTTTAAAAGTGCCGACACTTTGAAGAGACTTAGCTGAAGAGTAAAATGAGTGAATGGAGAACTGGTTCAAACCAGGGTAAACATGAAACACTGAATCAACACAGCCCATTCATCTTGAGATTGAACCTATGTCAAACACAAGCAGTGCAACTCACCTCTACAAGCTTCTTCAAAATCCTGGGTTATATCTATCCAACTTGTATTACTCTTTTCCATCTTGTCAGGCACACTGAGTTCCCACCCTGAATCATCATCTTCTATCGAGGCTTTCACAACCATGATATTGCACCTTTAAATCTGTAGCAGAGACACTGCATATTATGCACAAATTAGTGTTTCATTAGTGTTTCCCCCCCAGCAAGAATCAGGTGAGAAGGAGACTTTAATTTAAACAGTTACCATTACATAAAACCAGCAAAAAAAAATTACTAATAAAAATTATTTTAAAAAATGTTTTCTTATTGACTGTTTCTCTACAACTAACATGTAGGCTATAAAACTTGAAAAATCAAGACACTGAAACCTTAGCATTACAAAGCCATAATGAAGTGTGCATGGTCAAACCAGAATAAAATGTGAAAAAATGTCAAGAAATCCTCTAACAACAGACAGACAAATTGTTTGTTGTTGTATTAAGCTACCAAAACCATGCGTCCTCCTACTGCTCTGTAAGCAAAGTGTAAAAGGCAACTGTGAAGCTCACCATTCACAAATCTATTACAAAGTATATCCAACCAATGTGTGAAAATAGCTTTATTTCCTCTGACTCGAGCATCAAGTAAGATCAAGGTTACCACAGCAGTGTCAAGCAGCTTCAGGATGGAATGCAATTTTTCAACTTCACCGCCTAGTTAATTCAAACTGGTTTTGTACTTTCACCATCTCGCGATCTGCAGGGCAGCCCTGAGGAATTTCACGTTTTGCCGGTCCGCTCGCCTGCGCGCAATGACAAATTCGCCCTTATCTAGACGGAGATCTTGCAAGATATCACTACCAGACTGGCGAGCTCTTAAGATCTTCATCAAAGCCACCAGGGAAGCTTGAAACAAAGGCCCCCGTGACAGAAGACCTTCCAGGCACCAAACACGAACAAAAACACAGAGAGGGGTGACAAATCAAGTGGATTTTGAAAACTAGACCGGGGGTCTCTTCGCCCAAACAATATTGGCCTAGCTTCCCTTCATCCCGACAGTATGCCACCGGTTCTGAAGCGACTCCCCGAACCGCCGGGCTCAGCGGACTGGGTTGAAGATATAAGTGGGTAGCTAATTAAAACAAACAAGGAACCCCGTTTGAATTTCGGACATTGCCTCCAGCTCAACCAGACCCTCTCCGAGCTCCCCCTTGCCTGCAGCTCACTCGTTCCCAA